>CALZFC010000006.1:12207500-12300000 GCA_945643635.1 Allodiplogaster sudhausi | reverse complement strand
CTCTCTCTCTCTCTCTTTCTTTTCTTACCATCATTCGCACTCTCTCAGTCTCGCCGGATCTCTCTCTCTCTCTCTCTCTCTCTTTCTCTCTCTCTCTCTCTCTCTTTCTCTCTCTCTCTCTCTCTCTCTCTCTCTCTTTCTCTCTCTCTCTCTCTCTTTCTCTCTCTCTCTCTCTCTCTCTCTCTCTCTCTCTCTTTCGCTGATATATCCGACCAAATGAAAAGAAAGATAAATAAGAACGACAGTGCGTACGGCGTGTCCTTGATTCTTGGTGAAGTGAACCTCTTCGTCCCCGCTGAGTTGTCGATCTTCCCTTAGAGTTGCATCAGCTTTGCGGTCGTCTATCTCTTCAGAGCAGTCGCAATGAATCATTGATCTCACTCTCAATTTGTCTTTCTCACCATCAGGTCGTCCTTGCTTCGCGAGTTTCCTCCTCATCTCTTCGCTTATATTGCTGATGAAGTCTCGATCCGTGTTTCCTACGCAACCTTCCCTAAGCTCGTAGATCGTGGACTCTGCTTCCTCCGAAGGTTCCAGAGGTTCGAATCCTCTTGACGACTCCGAATATAACTCACAAATTCCATTCATCTACAAAATGTGATGAGTCCCTTGACTTACATCTCTTGTTCATAGACTCACTCCGTTTAATGTGAGAATACGAGAAGTGATAGAAAATGAAGGTTCTAACGAGTTTGTGCAACTGACGTTATTGGGCCGATGGTGGAATACAGCGGCGCGGCAGTAAACAAGGTGGTCAATGCATCTCAAATAATACTTCACCATTCTCTTCTTTCTAGTTCTTGGTTCATGCAATGCCATTAAATAAGTATGTACATATGTACAAACAGTATATAATTATTTATATCATTGCGATAAAGAACGACCACCCTTTCAGAATTCTGTCATTTTATGGCATTTTCTCAATTTAACTTGATGAATGCTTATTCCATATCGGGAAATTACTTATCTGTAGAGAAAAGAGCAAGAAAATGGGTTCCCGCTCCGCAATTTGAGTTTGAATTATTTAAATTAAGTTAATTAATCCTATTAATCGGATTAATAATCGCGGAGCCAACAATGTTGGACGGTACTGTATGTACATAGTATGTATGTTCATACAGATGACCAGAGCTGAATCTCACCTTTCAACGCATAATTCGGAAGTCTGTAACTCAACCCTCTGGAAGAACTGGCTATTCGCGAAGCTGCTGTTCTCCAGCGTACAAATCCGAAACGGACGAGCTAAAAAAAAACAAACTAAGAGAATTACAAACAAACATTTTGATGAATTACGTAAGTGCAATGGAGCATAATTTAAAAAAAAAAGAGATGAAAGTGGAAGTGGACAAGCTGACACTGGACAATTGCAGAGAATTGAATGAGAATTGGAAGAAAGAAGAGCGAAGAGAGCTTTTCTCTTCTTTTCCTTGATAAACTCCTCATCGCCACCGTAGACTTTCTCTCTTTCTTCCTCCAGAGTACTTCTTCCTCGGGTGACAAAACTTCATTCGATGTTGTCAAAGCCTTCCAGCTTTTCTCTGTCCGTCCTCTTCCAGTTCCGTCTGGTCCTTCCAAGGTCTCTTCCCTTTTCTCCTCTCTATTTTATGCTGATCTGTCCTGCTGGGCAAACAGTCCGAGATGGTCCGAAAGTGAACAAGATGATAGCACTGAAATCAAACTGAAGGGGGAAAGTGAACCCGCATTTCCGTTTTTGTTTGTAGATGGAGTATGTTGAGAAAAAAATTCACCCAATTTATATCCATGCTTATAAATTCATGCAGAGATCTGAACGAGAGTTACGAGCGGGAACAAAAACGGTGAAGATGTTTCATTTCTACTTTTAATATTCGGATAATTCGTGCACTAAAGTACTCCTCTAGCCATGCCAGTTCAGAAAAATTGTTACATAAAACTTCGGAAGCGAGTTGGGAATAGAGCAATTCTCAGCCTTCTTGAAAGTTCGCGGACCGTACCATGCCAAGTACACTTCTGCCCTGAGAAAGTCAGACCTAGTTAAGAACAACTTTGTACTTTAATTATAATTGTAGGACCAAACATGCGCTACGGTTCTGCCAAGGAAGTGCAGAGAGGGAAGTCACTAATTACGTAGATCAGCGTGGGAGAAGAAGAGGAGAAAGTTGTAGCCAATTGACTCTCTTTTCACTTCTATCACTTTCATAACGAAGTCAGAAGGCGAGCTAACAAAACAGAAAAATGCCCTCATATCAAATTGCTCGGGTGTAGACGGCGAGTAGAGCGAAGAAAAAAGGGAAATAAGATTCAAGAGCAAAAATGATTCTCAGGAGTCTACGGGCAATTTCATAACTTCGTTTGGGAACGAGGATAACTTGAGAATGAGGGCAATTGGAGGTGGAAGGTGGCTTGAAGTTGATGCCAAGGCAGTAGAGAGAACTGGCAGGGAGATGCTCTCCCCAAGAGGGGGAAGGGTATCATTGTCTGGCTTCTTCACTCACTGTAGACCGGCTGGCAAACGAAGAATTCTTCTCTCTAACTTCTCTCCCCATGTCTCTCTGTCTTTCTCATTGTTCCCCCTTCTCTCTCTCTCTCTCTCTCTCTCTCTCTCTCTCTTTACTCGCAACTCCAATTATGAATAGGGAGTAGAGAGGGAAGAGTGTAGATCGGGGTGCGTCCTCGCCCCTCTCCCCTGGCATTCTCTCCCTCCCTGGAGAGGGATCATGGCTGCCGCTGAAGATGGCACTTTCCATGTCCTCCATCAACTGTCTTTCATTACCTCCTCCGACTCATCCAGCTTTCTCCAGACTTCTTCCCCTTTCCCTTTCAGTTTTTCCCTCATGCATGTGCAATCCTTGTATTCATTTACAATTCCATATCGGCCACGGACAACAATATCACCTGCAAAGGGCACTCCAATGCCGTGTTTGGATGTCTTCTGGGCAAGCTGCATTGAATCAGGAAAAGGAAGCAAACTCCTTCACCATGAAAATGACAAGAATAACTTGGACTCTCCCTTTATCACACTCGTGCCTCTAAGGTCAGCACAAATGGGAGAACCAGAAACAAACGAAGAATCGAGAATTACCAGAATAACAAAAAAGGAGAAGAAGAACTTGCACAGCAATCACATTCCTGCTGCTGAACAACGCAAGAGGAGATAGAGCAAATGAAGGACGTTGGATAGAGATACTCAATTCCATCCCTTAGCCCGCCAAACCATTGAATGTCATCCAGAGCGGACTGCGAGAATGGCCTCCAGTGGTCACTCTCCTTTGCTCGGAGTCGGAAAACGGTTGCCGATGACTCCGGACATGTGGTCGAAGTAGTTGCGGACTCGTTCGTTCTGGGAAGAAGTGTAGCAGTTGTGGTAGAAGAGACAGAGCGAGAGTGGCCGGGCTGGAGTCCGCTTCGGGGTGCTGTAATGGAATCTACCGTATTCTTTCTCGAGTGTACAGAACGGGACAGTGATTGAAGATATCTCTAATAGAGTGAGCAGTGAGAATGATGAGAGAAGCTAACTCTGTTGATTGGAAGCGTCGCTTGACGTAACTAGCAATGATATCATTGTTGTTGCCTTCTCCTGAAAACGAGGGAGCATATAAAAAAAATACAGATTATAGACAACTGACGAGGAAAATGATATAAGTGCGCTGACCTTGAAGTCCGTAGAGGAAATCTCCCGGCAATGAAATCTCCGCGCTTGTGAAAGAGAAGAGAAGAAGACAAAGACAGATCAGTCGACACTCGCAGTTCATTTCCCTAATCCTCTTTTCCTCCTTTATCCCTATCCTTATCTCCCTCACTCTCTCGCTCTTTCTTGTTCCTTCTGTGCCCGAGATAGCGCAGCTGAAAATTGCACGATTAGCGAGAAGACTTCAGTGAAACCACTTAAAAAAAAGGCTGAAGCAACCGAGCAAAAAATAGAGAAGAACGAAAAGGAAGTTCGAAAAGGCATCTAAGAAAGTACTCACAACAGCATATTTTGATCTCTTTACTCTTTCGATGATTACATGAAAAGCGTTGGAAAGAAGGGGCAAAATTCCCGTTTTTTGTTAATGAAAAAAGAGTTGAATGAAGATGCGTGCAGAAAATGAAGAAAATACAGACAATGAGAGGTGTCAGTAGGTCATTTCACGATTGATTACTGTTGTCTGTAGTCGACTAATGTAATAGCATCTGTGAAATACTTCCCACAGGAACAAGACATGAGCGAGGATCAGTGGGAAAATGTAAAGATTGGAGTAGTGAAGGAGAAGAAAAAAGGAGAAATACTAGCGAAGTTGCCACGGACCCAGAGCTCACCAAGTAAGAACTTGGAATGGTGGATGTGGACAGCTGGAGGTGTCGAGGGCTGAAGCCAGAAAAACGGAAGACATCGCCCTCTCTCCCACTGTAGCCACTCCCTCTCTCCCCCTCCACTCTCTCTCTCTCTCTCTCTGCCAGTCTCTCCATTCACACTGTCTCTGCAAATCCCCTTCTCCGCCTTCGACACACCCTCAGAGGCCACGCCACTCCGTGCCATTTAAGCCTCGCCTACCTAAGTAAGCCGTAAATGGAAGCGCGCGACTTCCAAATAGATGTATTTTCAATTTCAGCCGTTCCTAAAACAATTAAGGAATTTTCTAAAGTGATTCTAGAACGGCGAGAAAAGAAAGAAGGCAGAATGATGCAGAAAGTCAAAAGGGTCGACATCATAAACCGACTTGCCTCAACAATCTCTTTTTCATCTCTTTCATTAATAACCTCATTCCAGCAAGTCGAGCAATAATTCAACGCAACGAGGAAACGGTCAGGTGAAAATAACGCGGACTTAGTTGTGTATACTTCGAAGAGAAACTTCTCGCCAGCCAGAGAAGTTCTTCGAGTGTTCAAAGTCAGCCTGCAAATTCTGTGCCTTAAAATGTGCTTGAGGTTTAGCCAGCTCTTATTTCCTCGTACTAGAGTGGCACCCAGTTGACACTCGCCATGGGATATGCAGCCATCACGGACTGCGCAGACGGAGGCGAGTGCACCACAAACAGGGAGTAATTACAGGCTTTTCATGCGAACCATGTATGTACATAGAGCCACCTGGGAATCACTGTAATTTCAATGCGCGAAGAAAATGTCTTATTGTTAGCTGTACCTTAAGCTAATAGGAAACAGAAACTATGTCTTGTGTTGGTCTGCTAAAGGCCATATAACATCGCTGCGCCACCCCTCAGATGGCTGCCAAGACAGCCTCCCGAGCGGCCAACACCCTCGTGGCTCCCTAGTCTTTCCTTCCTCATTCTCTTCCTCTACACCATAAGCATGAACATAAATCCAGAGTGCTGTGGGATGAGGAAGGGATGTGATAATCTGTATTTGCATGAATGAGAGAAGAACAAGTCGCTTCATGTGATTCGTTACGTTTTCTCAAGAAGTAGGAGTTTTTGGATGAATAACATCATCCTGAATAATAAATACAACATCGGCAGAGAAGACGAAGGAGAGAGAATGCATGAGAACAGAATTTGCAAGTGAAAGAAGAGATGAAGTTGTGAGGCAGCTTCTCGAAAGCATGTTTGTTTGAGTTGAATCTCACATTCTATCACTCTTCCGCTACACAAGGGACCATTTTCAGATAGGGTAACGTATTTCTTTTTAATATTTATTTTTCTCCAACAATCTCTCCTTTTTCCAGTAGAAAGGTGTGTTTGCCTGTAAATGTAGATTTTACACGTAGAGAACAGTTGTCAAAGTAAAATGTGGTTATATCGTTGTTTTTGAAGTGGTGAGTGATATCAGACAATGATAATTATTATAATTACATTTAAACATTATTCGACATGTTTTATAAACATGTAAGATTTCCCCGCCAGGAGACTAAATTTAAAGAAAGCGCCAAATATTTCAACGTTGCACCACACATACTTGCCATGAGAACACCATTCAAGATCTTTAAAGGTCTTTTATCCACTCTGGCGCAGCTGTTCATGCTTCAGAAATTAATTATTTAGAGAAAATCACTGATTACATCATGAATTATTGCACTGTTTTATGGTTTAGATGTTCATTGTTAACAACATGGTGTTTTGGTTGTGCGAAATGCAGAAGATACGTTTGAAAATCAGCTGGCTTTCTCCCAAGCGGTTCAATGGCATCTTTTTATGTGCATTTTGCTACCCTTTTTTAATAGTTTGGGGAGAGGCTATTTTATGTGAAGTTTACACGATGAATATGCAGGCTGATTTGCGTATATCTGATATCTATTTTATGTCGGTGTTATCTCGCTCGCCTGATCCGGAGAAGTGTCTTCTTTAGAAGAGGAAGAGGAGGAGTTGATAAGCTCCTCCTTGGCTGGCAACATCAGTCGGAATGGCTTCGACGGGAGCAGCGGCCGCCCTCGAGCCTCTTGCCGTGGAGGACGAAGAGGTCTATCCGAGACCGGCCAGTTCGTCCACCAAGAAGTCCAAGTTAGATTTCTTCGCAGAGAGAGAATTCCAAACATAATCAAGTGGACCACATGATCGCCAAGTTCGAATCCATCCTTTGCTTTTTATGCGGAAAACTCTGAGAATGACCATGTGCCCCTTTACACAATTCTTGTTCTCTGATCCCGGAATTTGTCCATCATTGTCTGCACAGTTTCCTTTCCGACTGCGGTGCGGTATTTCCGTAGTCTCTGACTTCCCTTTTATCACTGAAGTGTGCATCTTCGTGAGGTGATATGATGAAAACGTAATCAGCGCCTTTTCCGCTTCTCTGCTCTCTCTTGTCTCTTCTCTTATCAGTTCAAGACAACTGGCACGTCCCTGAACAACATGATTTCTCGAGCTCTTCCATTTTGCGTGTATCAGAAAAAGACGGAAGCGTGCCACTGATTTCCTTGTGATGCAGTGGATGAATTCACAGCATGAGACAGGAGAAGAGATAGCCGCTGCTATTATGCTTGTCAAATTCATTTTTTTTTTCTCACGTGAATGACACGTGAACTCTCTCCTTGAGTCTGCGACCTCCTGAGTGTTAAGTTGTCTGCGGTCACTTCAGGTGGAGCATGCCTTCCGACCTCGCCGTGCGGTATTCATCTGGTTCTTCGAGGGAAAAGACTTTGTCTCGCTACTCCAACACACTCAAGGGCATCGTTGGTGCAGGGTCAGACCTTTATGCAGATCTCTTTCTTTCCAATACCATACTCTGAAAATATTTAAACTCCGGGCCACAATTCTGTTACGAAGGTTTGGAACCGTAATCAATATTACTGTTCATCATAGGTAGTATTAAATAAGCTCATATTGCAGGGCCACGACAGGACTGCATGGAGGAGCGAAGATTGACAGCGCTGGCATCTTCTCTTTTATCACTTATAACTGGGTCTTCGAGTATCTCTGGAAGGCCTTCCGAGGTTCTCTCAACACGGATCAGGAGTGGGACTGCTCTGTCTACGATGCAAGCGACGTCAACATTGCAAGGTTGGAAAGGAGGGAGAGAGAGAGGGCGAGAGAGAGAGAGAAGAGTGTTTGCAGAATGGAAGTGGTATGGGAGGCAGAGAAGGCATCTGCCTCGTCTCTCGGGCGTCCTCCTTCCCTCTTCCGAGCAGTGATTGCATTCACCAAGACGCGTCTCCTCATCGCTTGCGCCGTCTTTCTCTTCTGCCTTGTCTTCGGGTTCATTGGCCCCACGTGAGTTGGCTAACTCTTCCTCACTCCCCATCCTTCCTTCTCTCTGGCTCTCTCTCTCTCTCTCGTTCTCTCTCTCTCTCTCTCTGGCTCTCTCTCTCTGGCTCTCTCTCTCTCTCTGGCTCTCTCTCTCTCTCTGGCTCTCTCTCCCCATCCTTCTCTATCTAGCACTCCGTCTCTCCTCTTCCTTCTCTCTGTCTTCCTCTCATTCTCCCACTCTCCTCTTCCTACCTGGTTGTCTCTCCCTCTTTCCCCTTCCTTCTCTCTGTCTTCCTCTCCCTCTCCCTCTCCCACTCCCACTCTCCTCTTCCTACCTGGTTGTCTCTTCCTCTCTCCCCTTCCTTCTATCTTCCTCTCCCTCTCCCACTCTCCTCTTCCTACCTGGTTGTCTCTCCCTCTCTCCCCTTCCTTCTCTCTGTCTACCTCTCCCTCTCCCTCTTCCCTCTTTCTATCTGGCTGTCTCTCCCTCTCTCCCATGAACCCTCCCTTTCTTCCCTTCCAGCTGCTTCATCCGTGGACTTGTTTCTTATGTGGAGTCTCCGATCCGCGATGGCGGCACTTCCACTGTCGGATTCGCTCTCGTCTTCGGCTTGCTAATTGTTAGTTTTAATGATTATTTTGCAAACATTGCTACTCATAATTAGTTCCAATATTTTTTTCCGTTTAAGGTGGAAGTGTCGCGAGTTCTTTCATACGGAGCGACATGGGCAATCTCTTACCGAACCGGCATCCGTCTTCGTGGTTCGTTCTTTTTCGTTACTTCTTCAGGCATCTCAAAAAAGTTCGAATTTCGGGAGCACTTCTCGGACTTCTTTTCAAACGTGCGATCGGAGTCAAAAGTCTTGGAAAGAAGACTCCAGCCGAGGTCGGCGGATTTCTTCTTTCATATTTGGATGCGTACTTATTATTTGGCATTCAATTGTAGATTGTCAATATCTACGCGAACGATGGCCAGCGTATCTTCGATGCAATCACTTTCGCTCCTTTGGTTTGTCTTTTCTCCTTGCTCTTTCTGCTACTTCCTTCTTCATTCTTTCACAGGTATTGATTGGCCCTTTGGTATTGATTGGCGGAATCATTTATTTGGTCGTTGTGATCGGCCCATGGTCCTTCGTTGGAATTCTCGTCTTCTTCATTTTCGACGCTGTTCAGGTTTTATTTATTTTTAACTAAAAACTTTGACGAGAAGTTTTCTATACATGCCTTATAGTCTTCATATGTGTTGATGAAACCCCTGCTCCTCAATTTAAATATCTCGAATTCCGAAGTATCCTAATTGACCAGTTCTGAAAATGGTAAACTCCTTGCCGAGGGGCACCTGCCTTAGGATTCCGTGAATCCGGCAACCCCCCCCCCCCGAGCGGTTGAACAAGGCGGGAGCAATCCACAATTCCTCAATGATATCGACCATTTCCAAAAGAGTCGTTTTATTCTTAATGTTTCCCTTTTCGTGTTTCCAGTTCTGCTTGGGCAAGACAATGGTTCGTTGTCGCAAATCTGCAATTGAAAAGACGGAGAAGAGGGTTCGTTCTTCCTTTTTACGTAACGTAATATACGGATATTTATTATTTAAATTTGAAGATGAAATTGATGGGCGAAGCGATTCGATGCATTCGAGGGATTAAGATGAATGCGTGGGAACAGCCCTTCGTCTCCAAAGTTCAAGGTTTTTTTTTATTTCCGGGCCTTCATCATGTTGTGAATTTTGTAAGGTAGTTTTGCGTTGCCAGAATTATTAATTATTGTAGTGTTTGCTATCTGTGCACTCTTCTCTTTCTCTCTCTCTTTCTCTCTCTCTCTCTCTCTCTCTTTCTCTCTCTCTCTCTCTCTCTCTCTCTCTTTTTTTTTCTCTCTCTCAGCCTTGCGTGGAGAAGAGAAGCGTCAACTGCGAGCGGCAGGGTACGCGCAGTCTCTGGCGATAGCATGTGGCCCGGTGGTGCCAGTGGTGGCAGCCATTCTGACCTTCCTCGGAGTGGTCCTCTCTGGCGGAGATCTCCTTGCCAGTGATGTGAGCGATCATTCACTCCTCTCTCTCTTTCGCTCTCTCTCTCTCTCTCTCTTTCGCTCTCTCTCTCTCTCTCTCTCTCTCTCTCTCTCTCTTTCGCTCTCTCACTCAGAATTGTTGAGGCCTTCTCTGCGATCACGGTGTTCTTTGTGATGCTCTTCGGAATTCGCATGATCCCTTATGGTTCTCGTTACATGGCTGAGGCAGTTGTCGCTCTGAGGAGGATTCAGGTATTTAATCGACTACCTTTCTATTGCATCGCATCAGTCTTCTTAATTGAAACCCTTTGAAGGAAGTTCTGGATGGCGAGCAGTGGGAGGGCGCCAACCCCGCCCCGGTCGAACCCAATCTTGCGATCAAACTGCGCAACGCTTCCTTCACTTGGACTCCAAATAGTTAGAAACATAAAAGAGAGAGAGAGAGAGAGAGAGAGAGAGTCTTATTTGCCCTTTGAAGCCACTGAAAAGAGAGCGAGAGACAAAGAGAGAGAGAGAGAGAGAGAGAGAGAGAGAGAGAGACTTATTTGCCCTTTGAAGCCACTGAAAAGAGAGCGAGAGAGAGAGAGAGAGAGAGAGAGACTTATTTGCCCTTTGAAGCCACTGAAAAGAGAGCGAGAGACAAAGAGAGCGAGAGACAAAGAGAGCGAGAGACAAAGAGAGAGAGAGAGACAGAGAGAGAGAGACAGAGAGAGAGAGACTTATTTGCCCTTTGAAGCAAATGACAAGGAGAGCACGACGACGGATGAATCGACCCCGGCTGACGTTTCTCGCGAATTCATTCTGCAAGATGTGAATCTCGTGGTTGAGAAGGTGATTTGTCCCTTTCCGTCACTTTCACCCTCTCTTCCTTCATTTCCAGAAGCAACTGATTGGAGTTTGTGGCCGAGTTGGAACGGGCAAGAGCGCTCTTCTCTCCGCCATCGCTTCTTATGTTGGCTTTCTTTTCCTTGCTCTTTTCATTTTATCTCTCTCTCTCTCTCTCTGCTTGAGATGTGGCAAGTGAACGGAGAGCTGGAGACTTCTGTCCCTCCGGTCTTCGTGCCGCAGACTCCTTGGATTCAAAATGCGACAGTGAGAGAGAACATTCTCTTCGGCCTGCCCATGAATAACCAGAGATACTACAAGGTTCTCTCGTTTCCTGCGGTGAACCGTTGTTTATCTTTTCATTAAGGCGGTAACGGCGTCGCAGCTCACGAAGGACTTGGAGGCCATGCCAGCGAATGATCAAACTGAGGTGTGCATTCCAAGTGGTGGTATGAATTGTATTCTTATGTGGAGATGAATGAAAGGGTTGGGGTGTCCTTAGATTGGGGAGCGAGGGGCGACGCTCTCGGGTGGCCAGAAGGCACGCGTCTCTCTGGCCCGCGCTCTCTACTCGCACTCCGATCTCTTACTCATTGATGACATTCTCTCCTCCTGCGACAACAAGGTACAATCACATCTTTCTTTGCAGAGGTATTGTTCTTTTTCTTCCCTAATTACTTATTCGTAGACAGTTCCATCGTCGTTTTTGTTTACAGGTGGCAGAAAACATCTTCTCACAAGGAATTCTTCACATGCTGCGAGGCCGAACTGTTCTTCTCGTCAGTAATGACATCAATGTCAGTGATTACTTGGTTTCTTCTTTCCTGTTCCTATTTCCCCTTTGGTGTCAGCGCCTGTCTCGTTGTGATTCGGTGGTTCTCCTGGATGGAGGCCGCATCGTTGCGAGTGGAGGCCATTCCACTCTGCTGAACAGCTCCCTCGCTTACGCCGACTTCTGCACCAATGCCACCAGGAACTGTGCGTCCTTGCAGAATTGTCAAACTGAGTATTCAATTATATCAAAGATTGATTAATTAAGTAAATTTTTTTAGATACGACGGAGACTGCTGATGCTGTAATTGTATCCGCGGCAGCCGAGGAGAATGCTCTGGAGCCGCGCCGCGACCGCACCGCGTCACCGATTGAAGAAGACTTCGAACATTTGGACGAGACGAATCCGATTGTGGAGACGGAGAGAGTTGAGCTGGTTGGGCTGGATCACTCTCAAGGAAAGAAGAAGAAAGGTAAAGCGGGTCCGTTTCTTTGTCATAGAGTAATGCATAGAAAGGAGGTATTGGAAAGTAAGAATGGAGATGAGATGAAATGTCAATTGAGCCGGACAGATAACAGACGAAGAAGAGGATCAAGGCAGTGCGGCTGTGCCGTGCCGCGTCTACTTGTAAGTCTTCTATTTCTCATAGTTACACTTCAATTACTTCCTCTTGTAGAGACAATGATAACGGGAACGGAGAGTAATTCAGGGCATACATGCGTGCGTCAGGCGGACTTGTTCTGTGGCTGGTTCTCCTCCTGGCCTTCCTCCTGAATGTCGTTTCCTCCATCTTCTCCCCGTACTGGCTCGCTCGCTGGCTCAAGAATGGACACGGGGAGCAGGTAGTTCATTCCTTCTGATAGAGAGTGAGAGGAGAGGGGGGGGGGCTTGCAAGAATGAGCAATTTAGATGGTGGAGCGGGACGGAGAGTCATTCCTGGACACTGGGAACACGTCTCTTGCTTCGAGTGACCAGACTCCATTCTATGCTTCCGTCTATGGAATTTCTCTTGTCGTCCTCTTCCTGTCTGGTCTCTTCAAGGCACTCATTTTTGTTAAGGTGAGCTGGCACTCAACCTCTATTATTCGTCCTGTTTAACTTGATTTATTTTCTTCTAGCTGCCGTGCAGATTGAATGAAGTTGTATTACAGATTTCCCTAAACGCGGCTTCTCGTCTCCACAATGGAATGTTGTCTTCGGTTCTCTACGCTGCTGCCACTTTCTTCGACCAAACCCCATCTGGAAGAATCCTTAACCGATTTAGTAAGGATGTTGACGAAGGTACGTTCATTCATTATTTTATATTCTTTTCTCGATTTTTTTTTTGAAGAAGTACCATTTTTTCTCCTTTCAGTGGATGTGAAGTTGCCGTTTTCTGCGGAAGTGTTCCTGCAGAACATGCTGACTTGCATTGGCTTCTTGGTTGTCATTGCCTGGGTCCTTCCTCTTTTCCTACTCTTCTCGCTTCCTCTCTTCGCCATTTTCGCTATCTTCGTCCTTTGCTTCCGCGCCGGAATTCGACTGTTAACACTTATCTTCATTAATATAGACCACCTTTGAGACATATTTATATTCTTGCTAAATGTATTATTTGTTTATAGTATGAAGAGATCGGAGAACATTTCCCGTTCTCCTCTCTTCAGCCACGTGACAACTTCCCTCGAGGGCATCCAGGTACCCGGCACTTTTCCTGGATCTATTTGAATGACATTCTGTAGGTGATCCACTCGCATGCGCAAACCTCTCGCTTCGTTGACACGCTGAGAGAGCGTCTGGATGCTAACAGGTGGGGGCGGCGGTTCTTTCCTTGTTTTGTCTGCTTCTCTTCTTCCTGATGATCTCTGCTGCTTGAAGTGCCGCGATGTTCGTGTTCCAATCGGGAATGCGTTGGCTGGCGGTGTGGCTGGATCTCCTCGTGGTGGGCATCACTTTCATCGTGTCTCTCCTCATCGTTCTCCTCACTGGAAGTATCTCTCCTGCTGATGCTGGAATGGCACTCGCTTTCGCCATTCAAGTCAACTCCCTTTTCTTTACTTCAACTAAATGTTTTCCCCTTAAATATTCTCTTATTCTTTTCTTGGCATTTTTACACTGCCAACCTAAGCTGCGTTAAGATGAGTGGGATCTTCCAATTTGCTGTCCGCACACAGACGGAGTTGGAGGCTAAGATGACTTCGGTCGAACGCATTCTCCACTACACAAAGGCAAGCATTCTTCGGAGCATTCCACTTTTCAATATTTAGATTGGAATCGAATAAAACGGCTTGCAGGCTCTGCCTCGAGAAGAGTCTCAAGAGACGCGGAGAGGAGTGGAAGTGCCAGAGGAATGGCCAATGAACGGACAGATCGACTTCGTCAATGTCTGGTTAGTTCTTTATTCCTTTCTCTTTCTTACATCTCACAAGTACTCTCGCCTACGCAGTTCAGCTATGGACGCTTGATGCTGATACGCACCCTCGATGTAGCTTGCACCTTTTATTTCCCCTGGTCTATCTGCCCCCTCAACCTCTCTCTCTCTCTCTCTCCCTCTCTCTCTCCCTCTCTCTACTCTCTCTCTCTCTCTCTCTCTGCTTTCAGCCTTCGCTACCAGCCATCTCTTCCTCTGGCTCTGAACGATATCTCCTTCACCGTGAAGGGTGGCGAGAAAGTCGCTATCATTGGGAGAACGGGATCCGGTATGCCGCTCTTCGGTGCTATACTAGTTGGGGGGGGGCAAAATAAATTTTTTTTTCTAATTCACCCCAAATTGTGCACAGGGGGGTAATAGGCCATGGGGAACACGAATATAATGTTCATTTTGTATTACTTTATCATTTAACTAAGTTACAGTACTTTTACTTGACATATGTTTTGGCCGATTTCAGGTAAAATGCTACTCGAAGGGGTTTTCAGACCTGTTAAACTCGAATATTACGTTCTTTTCGACTCATCTCTATTCGATAGTGCTCACTTGACACTATATTAGTGTTTGGCAGCTCTGACAACTCTTTAGTGCAGGAGTTTAGATGAAAAGTAGGACAAAAATGTGAAGTACTGTAACTTTGTTAAATGAAATTATTTTTCAAATTGAACATTATATTCGTGTTCCCCACGATCTAGAACCCAATATTCGTGTTCTCCATGGCCTAAAACCCCCCTGGGCACGATTTATGATAGATTGAAAAATGAAAATATTTTGCCCCCCTCCCAACTAGGATAGCACCCGCTCTTCTCTCTTTTTGTTTCCTTTTCTCTTCGCAGCACTCCGTTGTTTAATTGTTTCGCTGGTCACTGCAGTCTCACCGCTTTCCTTTTTCGTAATCTCATTTCGCCTTTGTTGTTTAACACATTAATACGCTGTCAATCTGGTGACCCCGTCTCGGTGGGAGATTGAGGAGACGAGATCATAGAAAGATTCAGAGAGAGAGAGAGAGAGAGAGAGAGAGAAAGGGAGTGAGATATGGAAAGAAGAAAAGACATGGCCTCTTCAGGAAAGTCCTCCCTCGGCTCCGCTCTCTTCCGTCTGTACACTCCTTCTGCTGGGAAGATCTGCATCGATGGCGTGGACACCTCAACCATTGGGCTCAATCGACTTCGGAGGTTCACTCTCTCTATTCTCCTCTCTTTTCTCACTTTTCAGTCTTTCAGTACTGGTTCAGCTGCTCATTGCATTCAACTTTTCAGATCAATGGCTGTCATTCCTCAAGATCCGGTGTTATTTGAGGGAACGATAAGGTGCGGGTAATTCATGTTCTTAAACATGCTTTGAATATTTTTCAAACAGCTACAGATTGTGACGCAGAACCCAGTTAACGCTATATTACAGATACAATCTGGATCCCGTCGGAAGTTTTGCTGATCACCAGCTGTGGACTGCACTCGAAAAGGCCCACGCCAATATCATGGTCATTCTTTTCTCTTCATATAATTAGATCGATTTTTGTTCCGAGTTTAATGCTATATAAGTCCTTTAAAAAATTGAGTATAAATATAAAATGTTTGTAGGTGACGAATCTGTCAGGGAAGTTGGACGCGGAAGTGAATGCGGGAGGAGAGAATTTCTCTGTCGGAGAGAGACAACTGCTATGCCTCGCGAGAGCTCTTCTCGTGTAAGATCTTCCGCTTCCCTCTAACTCCCTCTCTTTCTTTTTCTTTCTCTCTCTCCCTCCTCCAATTCCCTGGATTCCAGAAAGGCGAAGATCGTTGTGTTGGACGAGGCGACTGCTTCTCTCGATGCTGCCACTGATCGTCTTATCTGGCACTGCATCACCAGCTGCTTCGATTGTCAGTCTAACCTTTCCAGATATTTCTCTCTCTCTCTCTCTCTCTCTCTCTCTCTCTTTCTCTCTCTCTCTATCTCTCTCGCTTTCTTTCTCTTTCTTTTTCTCTCTCTCGCTCTCTAAATGATTGAATTGAGATGCTACGGTGATTGTCATCGCCCACCGTCTCCAACACGTCCATCTAATGAATCGGATAATGATGATGGACGCTGGACGGGTATCTTTTGTTGTTCTTCACTTTTCTCTTTTTATCTGCCTTTCTCTCTTTTTCTTGTCTCTTCTTTCTCCTTACCAATTGCAAACCATAAACTGAATCTCTTTGTATTAAGTTGGTTGACTTCGATGAGCCATCGAGCATTCTCCTTTCTTGCTCGGGTGCAGTCAACTCGAATGGAAAGGAATCTAAGAAGGCAAATGGGTCCGGAGAGAGTTCTCCGCTCGAGAAGATTGATGCAGAGGAAGCTCACTCAGCAGGTCGCCCCTCTCAAGGTATTCTCTCTCTCTCTCCTCTCTCTCTATCTCTCTCTCTCTCTCTCCTACTTTTCCTTTATTCCATTCTCCCTCTTCTCATTCTGGTGATCTCAGATTCGGCGAAGCGATCTGAGGCAGACTCTTCGGAAGTTGAGCTAGTCTCAGAGTCTAAGCTCGAGTCAATCGATGACGAGGAAATTGACGAAGAAGCTCCTTAACTCTTCTTTTCTCACAAATTCTCCTCTTTCTTCTTTTCTTCTTCCATTAATCCAAGACGTTCTTTCCTTGTACGTTGTAGTTTGGACGGCTCCGCATCTCACGTTACAGTTTTTTTTTTCCGATGTCCCTTTTTTAGACGCGCACTTCTGTGAATTCGATTCATTCATTTTTTTCTTGCTCTTAACAGCTTTTGTCTTCTTACTGGTCTTGTCGCTGGGAATAATTGTTTATTCTCGAATTGGAGATTTGTTGGATATAACGACGTGACCTAACTTTAACGAGTCTGATCAGTGCAAAAGAACGAGGTCTCCCATCCATTCTCCCTCGAGATCACTTCCTCTTCTCTCGGCCTCTTCACTCTCTCCCTCTTAGTGTTCTTCCTCTTCTCTCGGTCTCTGCACTCTCCGTCTGCCTCTTTCTCATTTGCCATTACCTTCTTGTATATATGAGCGGCATTACTTTCCTTGTTTAGTTTTGCTATTTGATCCATCTCAGACGAGAGCTTAGCATCATTCTTCTTTCTTCTAAGTTATATGCAATGACGCTTTTACTCTGAATATTACTTACACCTTGAAATGCCTGAGTTGATCTAATCCTTTTTTTATATGCTTCTTATGAATGCTTATTTATTCGATGCTTTTAGAAGCGTGCATTAAATGCGTGATACAAATAGCTTATTCGATGGTCTCGACACAAAAAGACTACAAATTAACTGGCATTTTTGTCGTTCAGCGAATTCTACGAACCACATTGAGAGCAGCACATCGAGAGAGAGAGAGACAGAGAGAGAGGGAGGGAGCGAACAACGAGAGAGAGAGACAGAGAGAGGGAGGGAGCGAACAACGAGAGAGAGAGACAGAGAGAGACGGAGGGAGCGAACAACGAGAGAGAGAGAGGGAGGGAGCGAACAACGAGAGAGAGACAGAGAGAGAGGGAGGGAGCGAACAACGAGAGAGAGAGACAGAGAGAGAGAGAGAGGCAGAGAGAGAGGGAGGGAGCGAACAACGAGAGGGAGAGACAGAGAGAGAGGGAGGGAGCGAACAACGAGAGAGAGAGAGAGAGACAGAGAGAGAGGGAGGGAGCGAACAACGAGAGAGAGAGAGAGAGACAGAGAGAGAGGGAGGGAGCGAACAACGAGAGAGAGAGAGACAGAGAGAGAGGGAGGGAGCGAACAAAGAGAGAGGGGATGGGATGGGAGTGCGAGAAAAGGAGGAGAGAGTGGAGCTCTTCCCTTGCAAACTGGAGTGGCCTGGCTAATGGGAATTGTAGCTGGTGATGCATCCTTCGGAATGAAAGGGTCAGCGGGGGAACCACTCCACTCGACTTACCTAATCATTCCCGTCCCAGACTCTTCTTCCACTTGCCATTTCTTTTGATGCCTCCGCCGACCCACTCCTTTGGTGGTAGAACGCAGTGATTACTTTCATTTTGTCTCTATTCAACAACAGTAGGAATTCAGCCATTTTACAATATCTTGACGGGCTAAAGGAATCTTTATAAATGCGGTTCTGAATTATAATTACTCAATTATGCAATCCGCTGCTGTGATCAAATGTGATTGAACGACATAAATAAGCCTGACGGTTAGGGCTGTCCCTCCTTACAACTCCACTCGTTCTCAGACTACTTCCAACAACATCAATTCTCACATTAATTCCTCTCTTAGTGGCCACTACTATTCAATTCCTGATACAACGATCCGTTCCCCCTCTGTCTCTCTCTTCTTTCTCTCACTCTTTTCTACTCTATCTCTATCACTCTCACCGTTGTATTTTCTCTTAGATTGTCTCGCCATTAAGTCAGACGTTTGTGGTTTCAAGTTTTATGGGAAGGTTGTTAAGTGTTTACCAAATTTAACTTTCGTTCTTTTCTTCTCTCCGGAACTCTTCTTTCCCTTGTCTCTGATTACCGTTGATCTGATAGTTCAACCGTTTTCTCTATGCGAGGATATTCGTCACTTCTTTCTCCTTCTCTCTTGACTTCCTTTCCCTCTCTCCCTTTTGTATTTCCTTCCGTTTACTGGTTAAGCGTTCACATCGATTGACCTGCGCCGCTAGTGATTGGTTTTATATTTAACGTGTTCTTGTGCAAAACTTAATTTTGAAAGTGAAAGTAGATAACATTAAGAAATGGAACAGGAGAGAGAGAGAGAGAGAGAGAGAGAGAAGTAAATAAGGAGAGAATAATTGAAAATGTGATGGGAAGAGAGTGGAAGAGGGGAATGAGGAGTCTTGAGTGATCAGCCACTCTCCATTTCTGTATTGTTAGGGTGGATGAGGATGCAATGGCCTTCTCGTCTTTCTCTCCTTCCTCTTCTTCTCTTCTTTCTCTGCTCCTTCTGCCTCGTCAACGGAGCCATCTTCAGAAGGCGGTCAACTCTCGTGTTCGTTCGTAGATTTAAGTAGAATGTAAATTCCCGTTTTCGCCCAGTTCAAATCGGTTAAATTACCGACTGCCATACATATATTTAATTTACCTGGTTTATTATTAATCCAGTAAATTACATCATACTTTAACATTTTGAAATTTTTTTGTATGTAATCGAACGGCACTCAAAGGGTCTTCCACATAATAATTAGATAGGAGTTGTATTCCTGGTGACCCTGATTGAGTTTCAGCTGCGAGCACGGGACTGTCGTGGAGGGCCGCTGCAAGTGTGAGCCGGAATTCGTGGGTAGACATTGCGAGAGAAGGAAGATGTGCGATGGCTTCAAGCGGTACAGGAATGGAACGTCAGTCTTCTATTATCTCATCCCTTCTTCATACTCACTTCTTCATCCATTTCAGATGCTTATCATGCGTGAAAGGGTACAGCGGTGAGTACTGCGAGAACATCTTGTGTGTTCACGGAGCACCGGATAAGTTTGTATTTACCATTTACATTTTTAAATCAAAAACGGTTTCAATTGTAGAATTTGAACTTACGTTTGTTCAGAAGTGGATTGAACTGTAGCTGTGAGCGGCCCTACTCGGGTCCATATTGCGATGACCTCAATACGAAGGATGTCTATCTCTTCTACAATACCCGGGTAATAATTATTCTACTATTTTTTAATAATTTGCCCCAGTACAATCCTTATTATTTTGGTCAGTTTTGCTTGTTTCTGCCAGCACCATTTGCGGCAACTAAGGGATGAACTTTAATTGTGCTGGAAAGTGAAGAAATTTTTGGGGTTTTTGAACTTCTGAACGCGCACTCACATTCAATCAAAGCTAGGAGCGTAGCTTACGTCTGCCGTTCTTACAACTGCTTATCTTTTCCCCTTTTACTAATCCTACTCTCTGATTCAGCCGTAAAAGAAGTTGTCGATAATTGTTTTTACTTTTGTGAACACTGCGGCGAGTTGAGTTCGCGCCAGTTGATTGCTTGCCTGGAATGTGATGTAATCAT
Organism: Allodiplogaster sudhausi; assembly: GCA_945643635.1. Taxonomy (NCBI): domain Eukaryota; kingdom Metazoa; phylum Nematoda; class Chromadorea; order Rhabditida; family Diplogasteridae; genus Allodiplogaster; species Allodiplogaster sudhausi. Next base: position 12,280,464 of record CALZFC010000006.1, on the reverse strand, counting down.
GGAGAATGAGGTAGAAAGAGAGCGAGAGACGGAAGGGAGAGAGAGAAAGGAAAGAAAAAGGGAACGATGAGGAAGAGGGCAGAGATGAAGAGGTAGAAAGAGAGCGAGAGAGAGAAAGACGAGAGGGAGAGAAAGATAGAAGAGAAAAGGGAGCGATGAGGAAGAGGGCAGAGATGAAGAGGTAGAAAGAGAGCGAGAGAGAGAAAGACGAGAGGGAGAGAAAGATAGAAGAGAAAAGGGAGCGATGAGGAAGAGGGCAGAGATGAAGAGGTAGAAAGAGAGCGAGAGAGAGAAAGACGAGAAGGAGAGAAAGATAGAAGAGAAAAGGGAGCGATGAGGAAGAGGGCAGAGATGAAGAGGTAGAAAGAGAGCGAGAGACGGAAGGGAGAGAGAGAAAGGAGAGAAAAAGGGAGCGATGAGGAAGAGGGCAGAGATGAAGAGGTAGAAAGAGAGCGAGAGACGGAAGGGAGAGAGAGAAAGGAGAGAAAAAGGGAGCGATGAGGAAGAGGGCAGAGATGAAGAGGTAGAAAGAGAGCGAGAGACGGAAGGGAGAGAGAGAAAGGAGAGAAAAAGGGAGCGATGAGGAAGAGGGCAGAGATGAAGAGGTAGAAAGAGAGCGAGAGAGAGAAAGACGAGAGGGAGAGAAAGATAGAAGAGAAAAGGGAGCGATGAGGAAGAGGGCAGAGATGAAGAGGTAGAAAGAGAGCGAGAGAGAGAAAGACGAGAGGGAGAGAAAGATAGAAGAGAAAAGAGAGCGATGAGGAAGAGGACAGAGATGAAGAGGTAGAAAGAGAGCGAGAGAGAGAAAGACGAGAGGGAGAGAAAGATAGAAGAGAAAAGGGAGCGATGAGGAAGAGGGCAGAGATGAAGAGGTAGAAAGAGAGCGAGAGAGAGAAAGACGAGAGGGAGAGAAAGATAGAAGAGAAAAAGGGAGCGATGAGGAAGAGGGCAGAGATGAAGAGGTACATAGAATGGAAGACTTGGCGATGCATGCGCACAGTAAATTAGTGAAGTGTTTTCATCGTTAAGTCGACATCCCAATCATTTTCGGGAGAGAAAGATAACGAGAGAAAGAGAGACAGATAAGAGTTGAAAAAAAATTACGCATCTGTATTTTTTCTAATCTACAACGGCAAGAATGAAGTGTGTGGTAGGCCCCTGAAGGTGTTTGTATGTGCATGAATGACCCCTTGAGGTGTACATGATGGGCCCCTTCGGTGCGTTGTCTCTCATTCCGCTCTGCCTCATCCTCCACGGCTGCGAGAAAATGGCACAGAAACGACAGGTAAGCGACCGAAGAAGAAAGTTTCGTTTCAACATTCCTTCCCATACGTTCTTTTTTTTCTTCCACCTTTTCTACTCTTCAAGTTCTATTGTTTTTCATGTGCACGTTGATTACGATTCTTCTTTGATTTCAATTTTGTTTTTATGTACTTGAAGAATCGCAACGGTTCTTTTTAAATCTCAATCTCGCTCTTTATTAGTGATTTCTTGTCTCTCATCTATCAAACCGTTGCAATCTTACGTAGTTAGAAATTGAGAATTGAAACTCACGTCACCTCTCTCGATCTGTCTCTCTTTCTCTCACTCTCTCCCTCTCTCTCTCTAACTCTCTCTCTCTCTCTCTCTCTCTCTCTCTCTCTCGTTCTCTTGATTCCTTTCCCTTGAACTCCTTTCGAACTCTTCTTGTTCAGGTGAAGCGAGTCGGGTTAATGTTGGGAGAGCAGAACGTCAACGTCCATCTCAACGCTCTCAAGAATCTATTGCATGAATGATTCCTAGTTGAGCCTCTCTCTTTCTCTCGCACCGTCCTCTTTCTCTCTCTCTCTCTCTCTCTCTCTCTCTCTCTCTTTCTTTATCTCTCGCCCTCTCGCTCTCGTTCTCATTATCTTTCATCTCTGTTCGCTTCTTCTACTATCTGTGACCTTCCAACTTCTGATTGTGGTCACCGAGGTTCGATGTCGCATAGAGGAGACTGCTAAAACCTCTCTCGCTCTTTCTTTCTCTCTCTTTCTCTGTCTCTTTCTAGACCTCTCTCAATATCTGTCTCCCTAGCTATCTCAATGGAAATACGTGTATCAGCCTATGCAGGTTGTTGTCTATCACATTCTTAAATATTTCTACTGCTTCATACTGTAGGCACATAGAAACTTCGAGCAAATGAAAAAAAATAAGTGACGGGCTGTTCCCTCGTCACTTTAGTTCGCTCTTCCATCTCTTATCACTTTGCATATCATCTTCGTTGTTATTCTTCCGCTACTCATATTGAGGGATGCATAGTCAACTAACTCCAGCCTTCTCTCACGAATTAGTTTCCTGTTGTGCCTTATCTTCCTTCTACTTTATGATATAGATGATTACTTGCCAATGAGTTGCAGTTGAAAGCAAAAGAAGCATTGTGATATGCCAAATAAACAAATGGATGGACTTGATAAAGTCTACAAAGACGAAGAGGTTCATTTCACAGACGAGGAAGGCGACCGCGTAGGTCATGATAAGATATGAGTGGCACTCAGAATTAGTGATAAGAGGAGGGAGGCCTCGGATATTGAGGGAATACTTCAATAGAAGGGTAAGGAGAAAGAGAGAGAGAGAGAGAGAGAGAGAAATGGAGAGAAAGAGAGAGAGAGAGAGAGAAATGGAGAGAAAGAGAGAGAAATAGTGATCGCGAGATAGAGAGAGAGAGAGAGAGAGATGATCATAGCTGTTTCTCTGCGTTCCGTGCTCACATGCGATGTAGCCTACGACATGTTCCCGTATTTGTGCCATTTTCAACAGCTTTCTACTCTCTGTTCAGGTCGCACTTCGACAGGGAAAGGACTGCTTTCCATTTAAGAAGCTTTCCTATGTTTGGCATGTTTAGTGAGAGCAGCCAGCAGCCAATGAGCGTGTTGTCTGGACAACATTTACTAGCGGCCTAAATTATAAAAAAAAATGGTAGAAGTATACATACATATCGATGAATAATTTTAGAAAAAAGGAGAACTAATTTAGCATCTTACCTTTAGATGCGCTCACTGACGAGCCCTTTGCTTCTTCTCTTTCCTCTTCTCATTCAGACACGGGATGCTCAGTCTCAGCGAAGATTTATACAAATAGTAAGTATTCTCCCAATCGGCCTCTCTCTCTCTCTCTCAACTAGTAATTGAGTGGTTCCGTCATGGAGAGCGCACTCCCACGAAGCTTACTCGGTTTCCAAGTGACCCGCCAGATCTGGGAAAGGACTTCCCTGTCAAGCCTGGCGAGCTCACTCGGGTTCTCTTATTCTCTTGAACCATCCCCTTATCAAGGTAATCGTTGTGTGCTCTTGAGAGAGGAATTCAGCAAGAGTTCGGCCTCGGCCAGCGACTCCGCGTGGAATACGATGCTTTCCTAGGAGACTACGACCGAGATGAGGTTCACTTCACTTCCTTCTGCTCTTTTGTTCTCACTTTAATGAATTGAGATTCGAGTTCTGGCCGGAGAAGACAACCGGACGATTGCGAGTGGCTTGGCAGTTCTTGCCGGTCTTTATCCACCCACGTCTCAGCTGCCAATCGACGGACTGAACTGGCAGCCCATTCCCATTCACTCTCGGCTCACCCTTGACGAGGCAGCCAACTTTTACGTCTTTTTTTTTTACTTTCTTTTAATAATTATTTCATATTCACTTACTTTCTCTCGCAAGGTGCAGTTGGGGGTGATTTGCCATCCATTTTCACATTCAAATGTTAATATTAACTGCAGTAAATTAATATTAACTTCTAATTTAAAATGATGCTCGAGAAATGACCATCCGATGAATAGGATATTTCTCTGGCTGTGCTTAGGTGTCAACGGGAGTCTTGGACTTCTGCGGCGGACTGGAGAAAGCGATCCGTTCTTCTTCGCAGTTTACTGTACATCAAACAGTTTTTCCACGCCAACTTTTATCATATTTCAGTTGATAACACCAACATCTTTGGTGACTAAAAATGAAATACAGGAGATCCTGAAGTCAATCGACTGCGAGACTCTCACGTATGTGAGAGAGAAGACCGGACTTCCGATAAAAGATGCGAATGAGTTCAACTATGTTGTTGACGCAATTAAGACTAAGGTGATCAATTAATCTTTCATTGTCTTTCTCAAACTCTTCTTGTCTCTCCTTAGAGAGCCCTGAATGACAGTAGACTCCCTCTGCCTGAATGGTCTTTTCCCCTCCTCCCCCTCATCAACAATCTCTCTGATCACGTGCACATGAAAATGGTAGCGATGCTGAACGAATCTGCAGGCGGTTCGTTCTACTTCCTGTTTAACTCTTCTCTCAACCACACAATAAGTTTATTTTGTACAGTTAATGCTGCAAAACATGGCTAGAAACATATTGTAATTCTTATGTTCACTTCGTCTGAAACAATTATAGGATATCACGGCGAGCTGATTCTCTCCGCAATAGAAGATCACTTTGCTCTGCCAAGCAGAAAAGCTCTTTTCTTATCTGGAGTTTGTCATTTTGAAGGCAATCATTCATTGTTGGATCTTCAATAGATTCTTTCTTAGCACGACACGAATCTGATGACAATTGGCGCTTTCTTCGGTATTCCCGATCTGTCCACTCGTCTCTGTGACTACGCAGCTCACTTAGCAATTGAACTCCATGACCATCCAACCGACCAATTCATTATCAAAGTATAATTAGAGTCCTCTCTCGGAGTCACTTTCTATCTCCTTACTTCTCCTCTTCTATAGTTATCTTTTATATTTCTAAATGTTTTACTAGTAGAGTAATGAGAGTCTTGAGATATTCTATGCGCGTAGTCTGAACGCGACACGGGAGGAGTTGGTGATTCCCGGCTGTGGCAGTCCATGCACCCTCACGAATCTCCAGATGGTTACACGAGACAAACGGTTCAGCTCATTCATTCTATTGCTGCAAAGGAGATTTGGTTATTTATCATACACAAGATTGTACGCAATAAGTTAATGTGAATATTGGAGGGATATGTAGATCAGATGATTTATAAATCCCATTATCAGCTGGAGCGAAGGCCGTTGGCTGGAAATGTGTGGAAGTGGAGAAGACGCACTCGGGGAAGTGGCTGCTAGCAACGGACTCCTCACAGGTAGACGGGGTGCTCATCCCCTCCCCTTTTGTATGATCTCCCTGTTTAGGTTCTCTCCTTCTCGCTGTCGCTCTCTTGGTAGTCACATCACTCTTTCTTCTCTACACTACTTTCCACTACAAGAGAAGACTGCAGTCCACTGGTCACTCAGAATCGAGTCCATTGCTCAAGTAGAAATTCTTCCAATCAACACGTGTAATAATCGTTCCTTTTCAAGTGGAATTGAAGCATGTCTTTATCAAGCTGACACCTATATTATTTAGCCGAGGCAAACTCTAAAATAAAAATTGAAATATAGCACATACCTGTACAAAGCAAAGAAAGTTGTGACACGGCTAATGGGAGAACTCTGGGATATCCTTTTGACTAGTAGGCACTGGTCATTCTTATGGTTAAGAATTCTTCTACTGACCTTGAGAGGGCGCGCGAGATTAAGTGAATAAGAGATTATTAAGAGTAAGAGAAGGCGAACTGGCATGCACCAAAAAGACCAGCATTAAGCTAACATCTACAAGCTTCTAACAAACTATGAAGAGAAGAAGATTTCCCAATCAAATAAAGGGAAGCCCTCTTTGTAATGTTCGGAAAGGAGAGACCATACTTCTCAGAAGATTCTTGATATAACTCATCCTACAGCTTGGCCCTTTGATTGTCTCCTTTCACACAAATCGCCCTGAGGTCGTTGAGAGCCTTCTCTAATTCTTTGGCAAACCTTCAAGAATACTAACATTCAGAATCGTAGAATTTTGACAAATATCTCAGCAACAACCAAAAAATAAAATAAAAATTAAAGAATTTGAAGGAAATTAATAAAGAATTTAACCGTTTAGAGCTAGTCGAAGGGAAGTGTCGGAAAGTGGAGATGGTGAAGTGGAATTCCTTCTCTTGCGGGTTGTAACAAATGCCATAACAGTCATCTTCGGATGGACCGAAACACATTTGAATGAAATGGCGGGTCGGCACCTGAATCAGAATCCGTTAATACTGTGGAGAACATGGAAGAAAGAGAAAAACTGACTTGACTAGTAGAAATTTGGAAGTGCTTCATTCTCTGGAAGACAGGACTTTCCAACAAGGAAGGAGCGGGCAGCTTGTTCTCCGAGGCTAAGAGGGACCAGGCCAGCAGGTGACGATCCATTCCAGCACCTAAGAGAGAGAGAGAGAGAGAGAGAGAGAAGAGGAAAAGAGGGAGAGTCTTTGACAATATATGAGAAACGAACCGTCCATGCACTGAACGGTGTAGTTCTTATGCGCTGCGACAGCAGCATACAACTGTTCGTGAAGTTCAGTGAAAGGACAGTTGCCCTCAGTCATCTAAATCAGTAGTACAGAAACGAATAGCAGATAGTAGAACGACAAAATAAATGAACAAACCATCTTCACGAATTTCGCCATCTGCAAATTCGGGGAACGAATGTTTTCAGTTCGACCCTCATCGAATTTTCTAAAGGCGAACGCAATTGCTTTTCTAACTTGAATGAGTGAGAATAAACGGACCTCAAAGTGGCAGTCTCGTAGGAGGGAGCGAAGGCACCGTGGATTCGGTAGAAAGCGAGGGCGAATGCGAGCTGGATAAAGCTGCAGGGGAAACCAAACAATTACAACTGGTCATACAAAATTAAATATAACAAAGAACTAAAAATAAATATGAAAAGGTAGAAAAAGTAAGTTTAAACCTGTCAGGCGAAATCTTCGCAGATTTGGGAAAGTTCTTGCCAAATCGAGTGAAAGAATAGCAGAGAAGTTCCAAATCTTGCGCGACACTGAAGAAAGAGATGATTATACTACATAAGGTTCATTGTAGTACAAAGGAAAAGAAAAAGAATGAGAACGCACTCGTCAAGTTTTCTTTTCGCTTTTTCGATCTTCTGCAGCTGAGTTTGATTGAGCTTGAATTCCAGAAGACGAACTGGAGGGCAAGCGCCGTCTCCGCAGCCAGCCATGAAGGTATGGCGGTCACTGGAGAGGGAAATGGAAACAGAATAAAAGAGAATGGAAATGAACGATGTGGATAGAAGAAAGGCTAACAACTGGTCCATGACGAAGTCCATGAGTGCCCCGATGGGAGGGCCCTCAGCCGGGGTGTGCTCGTAGGTCAGTCCACAGTAGCCGTTCGCACCGATCACCAGCTGATATTTACATTGAAGATAGTGAAAGAAAGAAGAAGAAGAAGGCTACCTGAATAGTCTTATCGAACCATCGGTTGACGGAGTTATTGCTGCTCCCCCCGCCATGAATCATCTGGCGAGCCTGTTCATCTTTGTCGGAGTAGCCACGAGGAGGGAGACTGGGGCCATCCAAGCAGACGACCACCAACGCCCTTTCAATGCACTCGAGCGAAGCCGCATTCGTGATGTCTTTCTTCAGAGACTCGTACACTTCTGCCCAGGCTGGCCTCTTGCGAGAAGTCATCACAGAGACTGGACTCACTACTCTTTCCTCACTCGATGACACCACCTACAGTATCAGATCTCTTTATCAGATACAACTTAATTACATGGAAATGTGTGTTTGGGGGAAGATTGCAAGCTTAACCTGTTTGAATGCCTTTTGGAGCGAGTCGAGTGGCAGCACTTCTCCCTTCTCATTGAAAACGTCGACTTGGAAGAACTAAAAAAGGATAGCTGTTAGATGGAAAGGAAGGGGAGTTGGCTGCTGACATTTCCATTGCGAGAGATGACAATATGGCGTGAGGGGGGAGAAAGTACGCATCCATAACTGCAAAAACAAAAGTGCTATAAAAACCTGCTGGTAAAACACAGATAAATACTATGAACAAAAAAGAAACCGAATGGCATCCTTCTCAGAGCCTGGAAGTCTGGTAGTTCCGAAGAGAAACTTGTACTGGCCCATATCCAGTGGAGCAGATCCTGCCTTATCCTCAGCAAGCTTTCCACTATAAACCGGAAAATCAAATTGAAATGAATTTAAATATAAAGTTCCTGACTAGTTATTCTCGGTAAATGAATGCACGTACTCGAGAATGTTCTTGTAGAAGAAAAGAGTAGCTTGAGTGATCTTTGCCGCGTACTCCACTTGGCCAGCAATTGTCTCAAGAATCAAGGAGGATCACACTCGTTTACGAACACGACAAGGCAAGAAAAGGACATGCAGAAAGAAAATAAACATACGTTAAAGTCAAACTTCGGGAAGCAAACTCCAGGACTCGTCACGACCGGAAGAGGTGTCCTGCCTTCCAGATAAGCGACGTTCAGCCACCATGGCGTTAGCTAGCAAACGTTTCACTTTCAACAACGAGATAGACATTTAGAAACATTTTGAATTTAAAAAAATATAGTACATAGACATTTAGAAACATTTGAATTTAAAAAAGATAGTACATGACTGACCCAGTTATTGTGCTTTCCCGCCCGTTCCACTAGAAGCTTTTGGAGACGTGGAACCTCCTCTTCGCTGAACTTCTTTACGATCTTAAAAACGCAGGTATATGAAAAAGAAAAGGAAAGGACGCACTTTAACAGTTTCCTTATACTCCTTGGGAGACTCAATCGCTTCGGCAAAGTCGAGGAAGTGTTTGAGAGTCCGCTCGGGGTCTGGCACTGGCAGCTTTGGCAATTTCTGCTTACCAGTTGAGAGTTCTGGAATTAGCGGCCAACCAATTAATCAGAACTCTTTCAAGACATTCGAGCATGCATTCAATTTTGGCTTCGAATCTCACGAACCTCTCTTCTGTTGAAGCGGCAGAACGCCTCCAGAGGCTAGCGGTCCTTGACCTGCTGACGCTGAGCGGTAGAGTTGAGTCAGAACCATTTCCCACTAAATCACAACATAGGCATTTTAAATTAAATCAGGGAGTAAGGCGGATTCCCTATAATAAATCAAAAAAAAGAGAAATGATACCGGGCGAGCTCTCAGGGAGTGCAGAAAGACCGAGGGCGGCATGGTTGTAGTCTGGCGAGGCGGAGCGGAATACTCGCCAAGTACGAGCACTCCTACACAGAGATAACGCTAGACATCCATAGGAGAACAGACAAGCTACAAACTACAGCATGTTGTTTGATTTTACACCACTACACTACTCGTTCATTAGAAATTTTACGCACACTCGAAAAAAGAAGAGCACTACGATGCCTTAACGCTTCTAAAAGAAGACCCGATCATTCCCTTCTACACGAGTCTTATTATTATTATAGAATTCTCACTGCATTGAGAACAGCTAATAAAACTGGAGTTGTCAGTATGAAAGCGAGAGAGAGAAAGAACGGGACGGAGAGAGAAATAAAGAAGAGGGAGAGAGCGAGAGATATGAAAGAGAGAGACAGAGACAGACAGAGAGAGAGAGAGACAGAGAGAGAACGAACGAAAAAGAAATGAAAGAGCGAGTCGAGTATCACCAGTTATATTATGCACATACAAATAAAATTGACGTTAGCACACAATCGGAGTCCGCATTAACATCATAATGGGATATCTAATTCCGTTATCAAGCTGCTGCAATAGAAACGGATACGAATGGTAATTATTAAAGAGTGCATTTTGAAAAAAAGGCGTGGCAATTTAGAGATAGTACTTTTTAAAAAAAAGCTGCAAGAAAGAGATAGAGAGATAGAGAGGGAGATAGAGAAAGAGAGATTACAATACTCCCAATCCAGACAGTATTCTCGCTTTGTCTAGAACCAGAAAGGTATTCCCTTTGTCTTTCTTTTACTTTCTTCTTCGCCAAGTGATCCTCTTCTCTATCATTTTCGACCATCTCCTCCAGCGTCCGTCCACTTTCTTTTCCCCGCGCCTCCAGTGTACAACTATTTTATCAATTTAATCCAATTAATATTTTTAACGATAGATTAACCATGAACATTCGTTAAAGCCTTTCCTCTCTCTCTCTCTCTCTCTCTGTCTATCTCTGTCTCTCTCTCTCTGTCTGCTGTCTCTCTCTCCCTCTCCCTCTCTCTCTGTCTCTCCTTTCTCTCCACCTCTTTTTGATGTGTGCTTGGAATAACCGTGGTGCAAGGGTCAGCTGCCTGGTGCAAGAGAGTCTGGACTGCAGCCAGCCACTCTCCTTCGGTGTTCCGAATGGAGACTAGGATGGGAAGTGGATGGCCCGTCCCGTAATCTGTCAGAAGAAGCTAAAGTAAAGGATAAAGAAGGCAAGTCATATGCGAGCAGACGGACCCGGCTCTATATCTTCACCCCTTCACCCTATCTATCTCTGTCTCGTTCCTTTTCACTCTCCAATTCGTTCTCTCTCTCTCTTTCATTCTCTCTCTCATTCTCTCTCTCTCATTCTCTCTCTTATTCTCTCTCTCATTCTCTCTCTATCACTCTCTCTCTCCCTTTTCTCTGGGAGATTTGGGGTGCCCGCCTGTTGCCTCCCTCTTCCTATGCTTCATCAGAAGAGAATCACTCTACCAGAGGAGAATGACTTACTGCCAAGACTGCCAAAGGAGAGGATGGTTAGAGACAAGGGAATGAAAAGAGAGCAGACGATGAGAACGAATTGAAGATGGAAGAGAGTAGGGCAAGCTCAGAAAGTTAGAGCAAGATAGAAAATAAAAGCAGACCGAGGAAGGAGAAGAGAGCAGTAGCTTTCTCTACTTTCGAAGTTCTCCGAGGCAGTCTCTTCTATAACATTTTATCTTAAATCTTTCAACTTTTCTTAAAAGGCTCAAATGGTCTCCGCTTATTCTTTAAACATAAAAGAGTGTTCCCACTCTTTCGTGCAGTAAGAGCCTGCAATCAGCAATGCCAAGGCCTCCGAGGCAGTCATTCCACTTGTATTCGAACTCTCTCCCTTTCCATCTCTCGCAACATCTGCCTCTCATATTGAACTACTGCGTAGCTTCTCATTATTGCTATTCTCCACCTCTGCCTTCCACTCTCTCCTTATCTTTCTCACTTGTCAATCTCTTCCTCTGGCGTTCTCCCTCTCCCACTCTCTCCCTCTCACTTCTCCTCCTCTCCTCCTCCTCTCTCCCTTTCTCTCCCTGTCTCTCTCCTTCTTCTTATTTTCCTCTCTCTCTATTTCCCCCTCTGCCTCTCTCTCTCTCCCTGTTCTAGTGGTCATCTCGTCTTCGCTTCCAATACAGCTGCAGTTGTGATCCGGCGTGTCCCTTCCGAATATTCACAAATATTATGCAAGTGTCAATGTGAGGTGAAGCGAAGCGTGAAATAGAGGTTTAGGGAGAGAAACAGTGGAAAGAAGAAATAGAGCGAGACAGGGGAGAGAAGGGAGAGAAAAAAAGAAAAGAGGAAAAGAGGGTGAGACAGCGGAAAGAAGGGAGAAAAAGAGAGGAAAGAGGAAAAGAGAGCGAGACAAGGGAGAGAACACCGTTCTTGAGTCAAATGTGGTTTATGATCAAGCAGCTTCCGTGATTTCTGACGTGACTTCAGTGTTCCATTTGTCTCGCATTCTTTCTTGCAATTCGCTTGTCTGCAGAGAACGTAAAAGATGAAGAAGAAGGAAGTGATATTCGGGAGGGGAGCTTGGCTGGTCTTCCCTCGATCCTCCATGCAGACCCCTCGGGCAACCTGGCCATGCATGCCCTGTTTGTCTTGCAGTCTACACCAACAAGGCTTATGTACATACAAATGTCTTATTGTTGTCGCCTTCTAACCTCCTTTCCTTTCTTTCTCTCGACTTCTCTCCTGCTCTCTCTCGCTCTGGTAGTCCTGTCTGTCTCTCTCTCCCTCTCTCTCTCTCCCTCTCTCTCTCTCTCTCTTGGTTTCGCCCTTTCATCTCCTTCTTTATTTCACTTCCATGTTTGGCAAGCGAAATGAGAATTCTTAGAATGATCAGACAGTCTCGGCGACAATCTTTTTTGAACCTTCACTTCCTTCCTCTAACATTTGGCAATTGGTTCGTTCTCCACTGCAATTTCTTCCAGAGAACAAGAATGAGCAGTGAATTGGAAAGAAAGATTCTGTTTATATAATCTGAGGCACTCCTTGGCCTCGTATTCCATGTCTGGTCATGCCAAAAATCAATGAGATTTGGATATTTGTAAAAGAGTATTACAAATGTTGCTTGTAGGCCGGCCCAGTGCAAATGATTCAGTCAACGTTTCAATCTGATCTTTGGGGCACCACTGGATGTTCCTAGTTTGTTTCTATTTCGTCCCGTTGTTCGTCACTTTTTAAATGCCCTCTGGTTTCCCATCTGTATCTGTTTCTCTCTCTCTCTCCCTCTCTCACTCCCTCTCTTTCTCACTCTCTCTCCTTCTCTCTTTCTCTCTGTCTGTCTGTCTGTCTCTCTCTCTCTCTCTCTGCTCCCCTTGCTTTCTCTTTCGCCATTGGTGGGTGCTAATCTGTGGCAGATCTCGGTTGCCATGCTTTCGGCCACTTTCACTAACCTTCCTATTCCGGATTCCATTCCATGCTTACGGCGGCTTCGCGCTGCTTCTCATGTCTGCCCCTGCACAACACGTGGTCTCTTCTCACTTTCTTCGCTCTTCCCTACCCATCTCTCTCTGTCTCCTCCACCTTCCCCTCTCCCTCTCCTCCATCCCTCCCCATCATCTCCCTACCCTCTCTCTCTCTCTCTCTCTCTCTCTCTCTCTCTCTTTTCTCTCTCTGCTATGCTTTGATAGAAATCGCCAGTCGGCCTCTGACCTTCGGTGCTGCAAAAACTTTCGCTTTTTCTAGTAGCTTGGAACGGCCAACCGCTGGCACAATCCGTTATCCTTATTAGTCCCTCCTCCTTTTCTTCTTTCTCGATCTCTCCAAAGGGAGACAGCCCATGGCTCTTCTCTGATATGACCGCGTCTGCACAGCAAAAGATCTCAGAGGTTGGTGCAATTATCTGTTATGTGAGATAGCAGATCTTCAGCAGCTACATATAATACGTGTATATACATACTACATTCATATGTATGTGTGTACGTGAAAGATTGTTCCAAAATCCATAAATGGATGTCATTGTCGTTAAGTCAAAAGTGTAGGCATTATGGGATCAAGAAGAATCTCCGTGCTCTTTCTGCTGGTGGAAGCCTACGCCGCGGTTGCCATTTCCAAGGAGAAGCCCGTTGAAGAAGTCGAACAAGTTTGTTGAGTTTTAGGAATATTGTCAAGTTGTATATACTTATAACTCTTCCAAATAAATCTATGCTGCCCGTTAAAAGAACTAAAAAAAGGAATCCAACGCTGATTTTAAATATTTTTGAAAGGTTCATGATGTTCCTAGAAAAAAGACGTATGTATGTATGTACATATGTACATACAAACATACATACATAAGTATGCATATGATTGCTTGACAGGAGCTCATCGCTTCTTTCATGGCACAAGGCGAATTTCTGGCTTCTGAACAACTCCGGAGAATTATTGGCCCTCTCAAGGAGCCAAGCAATATCACTCACTTCAACTATCTTGAGATGACAAAGAAACTTCAGGCGAGAACTTTTTATGGCATCGGAAGATTATGTTGGATATCGAGGAAAGAACGGGAAACACAGGAATATGTTGATGAGGGATGTGAAACTACATATGACTAGTTTGCACGCGAGAGTTTAGAAGATAAATTGCTATTTTATATTCTCAGTGACTAGCAGCATTCCATTATGAATAAGTAATAAAATGAGAAGCAGTAATGAATATTTCTTTGTATGAAGGAGCTGGCTCTGCTGCATCCGAATCGGTCTTTTCTGTATTCTGCGGGTCGATCCGTCCAAGGTCGAGAGTTGTGGGTTCTGGTTATCTCCAACCAGGCACACACTCATCGTCCAGGCATTCCCGAATTCAAATATGTCGCCAATATGCACGGCAATGAGGTCCTCATCTCTCTCTTCGTTCTCTCGTTATTGAAGTGTTTTGTATTTATTTCTGTCTGTTTCTCTAATTCTTCCGCTTATATCACTCATCTCTGCCTGTCTCCCCACTCCTCTAGCTCTCTCCTCTCTGTATTATCCTTGCACTATACATAGGCGACTGGCCGTGTCATGCTGGTCTCCCTGGCGGAGACTCTTCTCAACAGCTACACGAGGAATCCATGGATTCGTCGATTGGTCGATTTAACACGGGTAATTCTTTGCACTTAAACTGCATAGAAGTTGGATAAGCGTGCAGGAGAAGTCTTGAGATTCACTTGATGCCTTCGATGAACCCCGACGGCTACGAACTGGCGACGGAGGGAGACGAGTCCAGTGTCCGTGGCCGATTCAATGCTCATGGAGTAGATCTCAACCGTAACTTCCCCCCAAGGTTTGTTCCTTTCCACCTCTTCGTTCTTCTCCATTCTTCTTCTCTCAGACTGCCCGATATATACCCGTCGACCCCGCTTGAGCCGGAGACTGAATCAGTGATGGCTTGGAGTCGGTCGATTCCCTTCGTCCTCTCTGCCAATCTTCATGGCGGCACAAGCATAGTCAACTATCCCTTCGACGATTCTCCCATGCGAGAAAAGTCAGTGAGCAGCAGAAGGAGGCACAGGTCCATGCAATTCCAGTCATCTTCTTCATTCGTTGGCTATCCTTGCTATGCATGACATTGCTGCTAATTTCACTGCAATCAGAGATCTTTTGCAAGTAAACAGTAAACAACAAAAACAAAGACTCCCCTACTATTAAGATATTAAGAGTCGAATTGTCGTCTTTCAATATTCATATGTAGGTACATACATATGTAGTTGTAAGAAGTAGAACTCTTGTATGTGCCATAGTAGTCGCTTCAGTGTAACAAGATTCATAATGAGGACAGAGTCGCCCAAATCTGTCATTATTCCTGCTGTATACAGATTTGTACATATGTATGTACATACATGGTGATTGAAGAGAGAGCAGTTATTCTCCCTCCCCGGACAACGCTCTCTTTGTTCGTCTGGCGTATTCCTATGCGAGAGCGCATCCAACCATGTGGAAGCCGGTAATTCATTTCCTTTTCTCTTCTAATAACTCTTTGATATCTGCGACAGGGTCCTCGCTGCCAAGATGACAATCTCAACTTTTACTCAGATCCAACTTTTGGAATTGTAAACGGCGCACATTGGTTAGCTCTGATCAATAATATGTAGCTTTGCTTCTTTTTGTTTAAAGGAGGTCCGAGACGAATAAATAGTGTCTTGTTTTTTTCGCCTTATTTGGTCGGGTTGTGCTAGAAACTTCGATTGCAAGTGTCCCGAAGTCACAAAAACCTTCATGCTCTGAGGAAACTAACACTGTTTTCTACTTTGAATTCCCAAATATTTTATTTTCCCGCCATTTTCAAACATTTTTGACAGACCAACGCTGTGGCAACCGGGGCCAAATGAGTCATGCCCACGAATTGCATACATATGGTGCGCGCAACCAACATTGGCCGGGTTTTTCTTAACACGTAGGCTCACCTGACAGTGGTGCAAACCACAAGTTTCTGGGGAGAGAGGCAAGGGGCAGTGGAACCATTTCTGTTGATTCTTTACTCCGTACTTTTTATCATTCCGTCCAAATCCGTCAGGGACTTCGTGGTAGGAGTTTTTCCCTTAAGACCTCCTTTAAGGAATGCTTATGAAGAAATTGCCGCAACCGTAAAATCCTGATTCTGAGTTTTAAAACTTTGGGTGATGTTTAGGTATATTGTCTCGGGTGGAATGCAAGACTGGAATTACGTACATACAAATTGCCTCGAAATTACTGTTGAAGTGAACTGCGTCAAGTTTCCTAAAAGGTGCAATTTCTATTAGCCATCATGGGCACGAGTGATTTGTTATTATTCATTTAGGCAAGAACTTCGACTGCTTTGGAATGAAAACAAGTATCCTCTGCTGCAGTTTATTGACCAAGTACATACGTTAGTATCTATTCCTTTTATATGCTCTCATATTAAGATGACTTAGGCTCCTGACAAAAAATGAGTCAAGAAGAGAATTATGATATCGAGAGAGAGAGAGAGAGACGGAAATAGAGAGATACTAAATTTTAAGATCGGTTCATGGCTTCGTCCGCGACGCTCGTAGCGGTGTCCCAATTGTGAATGCAACGGTGTCTATCGATGACAACTCGAAGAATGTCAGGACATTCCAAGACGGCGAATTCTGGAGGGTCGTCAATCTCGGCGAATACCAAGTACAATTTTATGAGCTACATTATGGCCTACTTTTTCCTCTGCCGCCATCACAGCAGTGGAATTTCTATTTGTTTGGCGGATGCTAGGAAATGTACATATACGAAAAATATAATAGATAATGCTCATAAACATTAGCGTGAGTCTTGTCGCCCGACTCATAGTCTCAGATCCACTCTCCGGTCCCCACCATCTAACGTTTTCCAAGAAACCAGAGGAAATGATTGATCCTAAGGTCCGTGTGGAGCATCCGGAGTACGTCGGGTCAACAAAGTCAGTTCGTCTGAGCAGAGAAGCCCGTTCTGCTCGTCTCGACTTCTCTCTCTTCCTTATCACTGATATCATGAATGATGATTCCACTCTCTCCTCTTCTGTTTCCCTCCTCAGCCAAGTCTCTTCCATCGTGTTTATTTCACTTCTCTTTATCCATTTGTCGTGATGCATTCTTCACAAAATTCTGACTATGAGTGGTCTTTATTCTCTGGGTATTTTATTTACTTTTTTTAATCATTTCGATCAAGTATGAAGGATATATTTTGAAAGGAAGTTAATGCTATCTAATGTTCTATAATTATTCTCAACCAACTTTTTTTCTCTCAAAACAGGAAGTTATGTACATATATATTCAATACTTTTCGAATTTATTTGTAGATTCCTAACGCTAGCATTTTTCACATTTCTGGTCCCAAAGTGCAATAGAATGTGCAGCTTTAAAAGTTTTCTTGAAGATTTTTGGTACGTTTCTTGCCACTCCTCACTTTATCGCCGATGAACTTAAAAGCTTTAGAATGCTACAAAATAAGACTCACATTAATCTCTCTAATTTCTTTCTGCCCACCACTCGTCTTACTGCATTCTTTGTATTCTTCACCCAGACCTTGACAAATCTGGCGAATTCGTCAATCTCCTTCTTTTTATTCTTTTGTCTAACTCAGGTTCTCGCCTTTCTCTCGATCTATCGCTTGAACAACATGACTTTCAAATTTAACTGTTTTGAGAAACCTGCCAAAGACATCTGCACCGATAAAGTGATGAACTCTGAACACCTTTTTTTGTTTTCAGCAGGACATTTGAATTAAATATACGAGCAAGTATATTACATTTATATGTACAAGAAAGTGAACCCGTTGATATCAGTTGAAGGTACAGAAGATATCGCATGAAAATAGAAGGACGGCCTCATTGCATGGCATCCGTGGGCGGCGGAGGAACATTGGGCAGAGCAGCCTCGGGAGGAGGAGTGAACTGGCCGGAGGGGTGGGAGGCAGCCCCAATCTCGACTGTCTGCGCGGAGGGAGACACGGCCGTCCCCCCACCCGAGACAGACGGTGATATCTGGGGAACTTGCCACGAAGCGGGAGCTGCCGGGGGCAGAGACTGAGGCTGGCTGGCCGAGGAAGCGGGCGACAACTGGGGCTCTTGCCACGAAGCGGGGGCAGGCGGAGGGATCTGAGGCTGACTCGCCTGATTTGGCTGATTGAACTGAGGCTGGCTGGCTTGATTTGGCCGGTTAAATTGGTTAGGCTGGTTGAACTGTGGTTGATTGAAGGATGCCTCCTGGCCGACTTGCCAGGAAGGATTCTGGATGCCTGTCGTGTCTGCCATGGAAGGGGCGGGCGCAGTCTGACCAAAGGGAGGCATTCCGGTATTGTCTGCTACGGCGTGCGGAAAGGATGACCCCCCGGAATCTGGTCCGGACCCCTCCACATAGCCCGCTGGGGAAGCTGCAGTCTGTGGTTGGTAACCAGGAGTGGCACTGCCAAAGGCAGCTCCGCCGGAGGGACGGCCATAGCTGGAAGAAGCCGGTCTGGAGTAGGTTTAAGATGAAGAGGGGACTGGGGGAGAATAGCTAGAGGGATTGGCAGAATTGGAGACAGGGGCGGAGTAGCTCGAGGGCCGACCATAGCTTGAAGAGGCGACTGGACGAGAGTAAGTCGAGGCTGAGGGGGAGGACGGAGCAGAGTAGCCTGAGGGACGACCGTAACCCCCTATTGGATTAGAGGACTGGTAGCTCTCAGCAGGAATTGGTGCCTGATTTCCGTAGGTTGAGGGAGAATTGTAGGAGGGCGAGGCCGGGTTGCTGTAGGATGACGGCGATGAATAAGTGGTGGGAGAAGGACGGGAATAGCTGCCAGACCCTGTTCCGTATCCACTGCTTTGTCCGTAGCCATTCATGCTGTGATAGCCATAACTATTTCCATAGCCGTTTGGATATCCGTTTCCATTGCCGAATCCACTGCCATAGTTGCCTTCGTAGCCGAAGCCGTTACCGTAATTACCTCCATAGCCATTGTTATTTCCATATCCACTGCCTAAGCCATAGCCCCCGGTGCTGTCTCCACTGTAGCTACCGAAACCTTGCCCGTATCCTAAAAAATGTACGCTATAACGGATGTTTTCATAAAAATTAGCATTTAAAATTAATGTAAGAGCCATACCTTAATATGACTACATTATAAAGACAAGAATATATAGTACTTTTTTCTTTAGATATTTCATTTATTTGTATGCTAATTTAAAAGAAGATTTTAAGTCGTTTAATAATTATTCTATATTAGACAGACTAGTTCAAATATAATCGAACCTCTGGAATAGTGCGGAAGAGAAGCGGTGATTGTGAGAAGAGCAGAAAAATAGAAGACAGTGGTTGGGGCGGCCATTCCAATGCACTGCTGAACAGAGGATATCGACCGCGTTCCCACTCCCTCCCTTCACCAATTCTTCCCGTTTTATTTCATGGTCAGCATGGAAACTTTGCTTGAACAAGAACAGTTCGCAGAACTCAGTGTGAGTCATCTCTCGCACTCACTTACTCACACTCTCTCTCGCACTCTCTCACTTACTCACACTGTTTCTTATTTCCTTGTTACCTCCTTCTCAATTATCCAATGCCTTTCTCCCAACTGACCTCTCTAATCGTTCCTGTTTTCTTGTCGGCATTTCCTTACTCTCCTTACCCTCCACCTCCTATTCAATTCGTCACTGAACCACATCACTGACCCAAAGAGTTATCACAATTACAGACATATGAACATAAACAGGAAACGAATATAGTAAAAGGAAAGAGGGATGGAATGGGAGAAAACAGTTGTTGACACCATGCGAGATATTGCATTATTGAAAGGAGCTGAACATTCGTCATCCGTCGGCTGAGGTGACGCATATCTCTTACACAACCGCACCTATCAACACACAAAACGGAATGTTCGCCCCAGACGAGCATTCAAGCGGAACATTAATGTTCTAAGTGGGGAGAACATTCCGATGCTATGTTACGAACATTCTGTTTTGCGTGAATTTATTCAATAGTCTGCACACTACAATTTAAATTTGAGGAGGAAAGAGAGGAACAAAAAAGAAAGTCCTTTATCGGCAATGGATACTCGTAGCAGCAGAAGATTGGGGCAGAAGCTGATTGTGAGAAGAGAGTTGTTGTCTTCTCTTCTTCTCTTCCCTCTCAGAGACAAGGGAAGTCGTTCAGGTCGAGGAGAGTCCATTGTGACGTAAGAGAGAAGATGGGCATATCTGGCCTCTTTTCCTTCTCCAGCCGCGCTTCTTCCTCTCGAGTGCTTATCAAACAACTTCTCCATTCATTCCGTCTCAGTCAACTTTATTACTAGCATCCACCTCGCCGGTCACAGATTTATATTGTCTTACGAGAGTCACGCTATTACATAATTAATTTTTAGAAGGATTATGAACGCCAAAAGAAACTCAACTGTTCACAAATGATATCCCGTATGGCACTCCTGTAAAACGAGAGGGCGCAGAGAGTAGAGAAAAACATATTTACAAAATAACAATGATATTGGAGAAATCGTAAAATACATATGTTTCTGACATCATTCGACCCGAAATGACAACAGTCGGAATGTTCTGACATGTCGTAGAGTGGAGAAGAATGAATGATCTACTCACAAGTATTGAAATGGTAGGCAAGTTTGTGATCGAAAGGGAACTCATGCGAAAGTGGAAGAGGGGGAGGACGGTAGAAAATAGGGAGTGGAGGATGAGAGGGCGGACCAGGCGGAAGAGTTGGAGCCTGAAAAGAGGTAAAGGAAGAGAAAGCGTGGAAGATTGAGAACGCGAGGGGGCTATAAAGAGAGAACGAGAGAGAGAGAGAGAGAGAGAGAGAGAGAGAAAGAGAGAGAGAGAGAGAGAGAGAAAGCGAGAGAGAAAAAGCGAGAAGAAGTAAAAGGGGACAAGAGTAATTAAAAGCATCTGCCAGTGGGAGAATGCGGTGATTCATGGATGAGATCAGAAACAGTCCTCACCTCATTCTCATTCTTCATTCCGGGAGTGGGGAAGGGAACAAACTCAGGAGGAGAGCCGTGGCCAGAGTCTGCGCTGTCGTTCAACTCACACGGAGACAGCTTGAAGTTCCCACTCTTCTCGTGCGCCTGACAGAGAGAGGCTGAGAGAGACAGAGAAAGAGAGAGCGAGAGAGAGAAAGAGAGAGGCTGAGAGAGACTGAGAAAGAGAGCGAGAGAAAGATAAAGCGAGAGAGAGAGAGAGAAAGAGAGAGGCTGAGAGATACAGAGAAAGAGAGAGCGAAAGAAAGATAAAGCGAGAGAGAGAGAGAGAAAGAGAGAGGCTGAGAGATACAGAGAAAGAGAGAGCGAGAGAAAGATAAAGCGAGAGAGAGAGAGAGAAAGAGAGAGGCTGAGAGATACAGAGAAAGAGAGAGCGAGAGAAAGATAAAGCGAGAGAGAGAGAGAAAGAGAGAGGCTGAGAGATACAGAGAAAGAGAGAGCGAAAGAAAAAGAAAACGAGAGAGAGAAAGAAAGAGAAAAGTTGAGAGAGACAAAGAAAGAGAGAGCGAGAGAGAGAACAAAGAGAGGCTGAGAGAGACCGAGAAAGAGAGAGCGAGAGAGAGAGAGAGAGAGAGAGAGAGAGAGAGAGAGAGTTGTTATAACGAGGTCAGGGAAAATCAGGATGCATGAGAAGGTTGCGGCACGAGAGAGAATTATGTACTGAGCATGCACCTCACAGATAGTATGTAATTCCGAATCTCTAGCGAGGGTGATAAGGAATTCAAAGATAGGATGAAAGAAGAGAGGGAAAAGATGCAGACAGTATGCGAAGTGTGGAAAACTGCGCCAGAAAGTAAATAGTCAATTTCCACAGCAATGACTCTCAGAAATATTAGAATTCTCACTCTCAATTCTTCTTTATCTTTTCTTGTCCTTCTTCCTGATGAACTAATTTAGGACAGGTGAGAAATGAGCTAAGGAAAGACAGAGGGAGAGAAAGACAGAAAGAGAAACTGTGAGAGACAGAGGGATAGGGAGAGAGACAGATTGAGATATAGAGCGATCGAGAAAGAGAGAGAAAGATGGAGAGAGAGAGAGAAAGAGAGAGAGAGAGAGAGAGAGAGAGAGAGAGACAGACAGACAGATACCAGAAGAGGGAGCACAGGGGGATTCCACTTGACTGCACTTCCTTGCCAATCATCTTTGCCACTTCTGACCTGACGAAATGCTTATCTCATGTTAGATTAACATCTTGAACATGGAATGAAGCTTAGAGTGACAGGAAGTGGTTCATCAAGAGGGAGAGAGAGAGATAAGGAGGGAGAGAGAGAAAGAGAAGCAGAGAGAGAAGGAGAGAGCAAGAGAGTAAGTTCGATTAAAGGAACAATCTCTCTGTGAATAAAAAAACATGTAGGATGTTCATTATAAACATCTGAAACATAGAAGGTAACTGTATAAACCTCAACGTACTCGGAGATGTTTCCTTAGGGAAGAAGGATGCGTGTAAGTCTTGGCGCATCCCTGGACCCGGCAGGAGTACGGCTTCGATGAAGTGTGTACGTGCATGTGCTTCTTCCGGTCTGAGCTGTTCGCGAACTTCCGGTCGCAGTGACTGCAGGGGAACGGCTTCTCTCCTGCCAAACACTCCTTATCTATAGGATATCACAATCTTTACCGTCCTTCTCCCTTCCCATCACAAATACCCATTCCCAGAGCAAAGCTGCTTATTCTCTCTCCATTCTCAGAGAGAAGACACCGACAAGTGCGAGTCGGCCGGCCGCTTCCCCCTGGCACTCCGTTCTTCTCCTTTCCTTTAGACAACCGCCTTTTCAATACCGTATTCCAGGGAAGAAATGGAAGAGCATGAGAGAAAGAGAGAGAGAGAGAGAGAGACAGACAGAAACAGTGAGAGAAATGTGGGACAGAGAGTGTACAGACATGATTCAATATGAAATAGAGCAGATGAAGCGATTGAAATGAACTGAGAGTGATTTGAGGAGAGAGGGGGGGGGAAGGGAGTGAGTGCCAAGGCAGATGGCCGGCCTGTCAGAATTCGTTTTCTTTTCCATCTTTCATCACACTATTCACATCCGCCATGACATTTTGTTATCCACAGAGAGGACAATTCTTCCGTACTCAAAATATTGAGAAGAGTTATCTCCTCCCTGCAGTTATTTTCACTCCATAACAGAAGAGGCGATAAGGGAGTTGTGGAACGAGGTAATTAAGTGTGTGAAGGAGCGGATACTCGACATTCCACACACCAAATGGCATGACAGACAATTAGGAAGGAAAGGGCTGGACAGATTAGCAGGAATCTCCATGTCTCTCCCTCTCTCTCCCTCTCTCTCTCTCTCTCTCTCTCTCTCTCTCTTACCGTTATAGGATATTTCACTCGCTTACCTAAGTTATCTCATTCTCAAGGAATGGAACGGTCAAAGCCTTCCAGATTTTCTTTGTTGAGTAACTTCAGAGCGTATTTACTCTCAAGCCGACAGAGAGTAGAAAAAGGAGTTGGGACTCATTATTTGACGGCATAACAAGATGATGCGCAATGCTTCTTGTTTGATGGCAAAAGGAAGATTGCATGGGAGGTTCGAGAGAGAGAGAGAGAGAGAGAGAGAGAGAGAGAGAGAGAGGTGGAGGGGAGAGGGAGAGAATGAAGAGGTTGGGAGAAATAGGCAAACATGCAGGAATGTTTTTCCATTCAGGACTCGCTCTTAACGAGAAGCTCTTCCGCAACACATCAAAGCTACCGGCCGATCAGAAGACATCCTACCGGTAGCCTTGTTCTTTTCAAGAAATAGCGTGAAGGAATGAATATCCCGTGAGTAATGAGTAAGAAATTAGGATAATGAAATTTCTGTGGCGCTGTAATCATAATGTTTGCATTTCTTTATTGGGTGTCCATTTTCATTCTTAACTTCCTAACGATTCAGTTCCTTTCCCCATCTCCATCCTCCCTTCAATGCACACCTTTTCAGAGTTTGAATGCAATTCAAGTGAATAGGATAGAGGGCAATAGTATTGGAAAGGGTAGCGAGCGAGAGATAGAAAGAGGGAGGGAGAGAAATAGATAGAGAGAAAATGAGAGAAAATAAATGTAGAAGGAGGAAAGAGGCTACGAAAGGTGGAGTGGAAGGAGGAATAGAGCCAGGAGAGGAGTAAAGTAGCGGGCAAGAAGGTGTCTGCATGGCCACGAGTTGCGGTTTCACGAGGGCGCTGGCCGCTCGTAAATCGCTTGCGGTATTCATAAGGCACTGCTTAGTAACCATTCAGAGAAGAGGGAGAAGAGGAGGGAGAGAGAGAGAGAGAGAGAGAGAGAGAGAAAGAGGAAGAGAGAGGGAGAGAGAGAAAGAGAGTGAGAGAGAGAGAGGGAGAGAGAAAGAGAGAAGGGGACAACGGATTCGAGAGAGGGAGATACAGATAATAAAGGTAGAGAAATGTATGAGTGATTGAAAGGGGTCATCAGAAAGCAGAAGAAAGGGAGATTATGAGTGTAGTGATGAGAAGGAGAAAGAGAAGAAGAGAGGGAGGCAGCTGGAGGGAGGAGAAGGCAAGAGGGCAGAATAGGCAGCTAGAACACGAGTCCATGAGGCATCCACAATCTACGATTAAGGTAACAGATGGCTTTCTGAGTGGATTACAAAGCTCTCCACAATGATCTCTTTCTCTCTCTCGCTCTCTCTCTCTCTCTCTCTCTCTCTCTCTCTCTTTCTCTTTCTCTCTGTCTCTCTTTCTATTCACTATCTAGGCGTTAAGACGGAGATCTGTTCTTCTCACACCTAAACGTCAATTAGCTGCTGAGAATAGCCATCGAGAGTGAAGGCATGGGGAGCGAAGCTTGCCAGCAACTCACCATCAGTTCACACCTACATTGCCACCGGAGTAGCAAGCACTCTGCTACTCTCGCATACCTCTCTTTACTTTTCTCGCTCTGAACTTCTTCTTCTTCTTGTTACATAAAATATATGACTTATGCAAGGTTCGTGATTTCAAGAAGTGAAGATGTAGAAAAAGAGTGGAATGAAATCAAAGGCTGAGATGAAAGGAAAAAATCGGGCAAGTCTGGAAAGAACCTGTTTGACACTTCTCAAAGGAAGCCGAAATTAGACTAGAAAT
Organism: Allodiplogaster sudhausi; assembly: GCA_945643635.1. NCBI lineage: Eukaryota > Metazoa > Nematoda > Chromadorea > Rhabditida > Diplogasteridae > Allodiplogaster > Allodiplogaster sudhausi. The sequence continues at coordinate 12,256,013 of CALZFC010000006.1, read as the reverse complement.
GAAGGAGCGAATGAGAGTGAGAGACAACGAGAAAAAGAGCCATAGAGAGCGAGAGAGCGAGAGAGTGCATGAGGGAGAGACAACGAGGATTTGAAAGGGAGCTGAAAACTAAAATATAAGAGATGCCGAGCCGCTGGTAGACTGACAGAGAAGGCTGGCTACGGTATCTTTAGCGATTCGAGAGAACGAAAGGGAGACAGAGAAAGAGAAAAAGATTATGAAATCAAAAACATAAGGTTTGTATAAATTTACTTATATCGCTAAGATATCGATATAAGTAGATTAATTATGTCACGTTCACGTCTAGAATATTGATGCAGTCATTCAGTTGATAATGTCCACCAACCAGTGTGAATTCTCTGATGAATCTTGAGATTCTCCGAGCGAGAGAACATCTTCCCGCAAACATCGCAGAGGAATGGCTGATACTTCGTGTGCACTCTCAGATGATTTACCAGCTTGTACTTGGCCTAAGAGAAGAATTCTTCTTTCTCTGCCACAGCCCAAGAAAGAACCTTGAATTGCTTGCGGAGTCTGTCGCAGTCGACCCACTCGCAGATGTGGCAACCATTCTCTCCGCTAGTCAGATGCACTTGACTGAAGAAGAGAAGGAACTTGAGGAGTTCGTCTGAGAGAAAAGGAAATGTAGACCTGAGATGAGCGGAGATATCTTGATGAGAAGAGAAGAGCAGACCGCAGGGCTTGCCATGGACCAGCCATTCACAACGGCGGACTTCATCCTTAACGGAGGCTGCAGCCAGCCAGCCTTGAGACGCACTCGGGACAACTCCACCATAGGAAGACAGAGGAGGACATTCCGACGACGGCACGAAACGGGAAAACGCTGGAAGTCAAGGAGTGGAGTGCTTTGAACCGAGGAAAAGAACTAACCGTCGAAGTCATGGTAGACAGCCTGGGGATGAGGGGCATATGCATAGTAGGAGGATGGATCCGGCTGAACCAGACCACCAGGCAATGGAGGGACATCAGAGGCCGAAGATGTTAACGGCAGACAGTATCTGGAGGGAAGTTGGGAGGGATGCGGATGGGGCAGAGGGAAGGCCGTCGTAGCCGTGCGTGAGTAGTAGGCAGAGAAGACCATCCAAACACTACAATCTCAGCAGGGGTTAACAGTCTTATCCCTCTTCTCCGTGCTTTGCTTTCCTCCTTCCAGCACACTCCGTTCTCCATTCCAAGCTCCGCCCACTCGCTCTATTGGTTCGCGGCGCCACAAAAAGGGCGGGGCTGACTATCGTCTGTCCTGTCTTTGCTAACAACTCATTCCATCCAGTAAATAACACATTAGCTCGTTCCTTCACGAATACATTCAAATCATAGAAACACTGCATTAGAATTGCATGGAACCAACAAAGCGGAGATCAGGAAGGACAAGCGAGTTGCGCAACAAAAGCAAGGAGATACAAAGGAAAACAATTATGTAGTTCAACGAGCTTTTGATCAACACTTTATAATTGAATTCCTTCATGTAACCAAATCTAGAAACGCGTCGCTCAAATCTCCAAAATGTTCGTTACCCACTAATTACAAGGTGATACTGGGAAATGACAATCAGTCTTCTTTTCCCCTCTGCTCTCTTTCTCTTCTCTTTGGATTCCTGCACAAGAATCCATTTATCACTTGTCTGAGTTGCCTTTGCGGTTCCTTCCCTCACCACTGGCCTTATCTTTCCAGGCCGACCAGTCCTCCGCCAGGGATCTAACAATAAGGCAGGTAAGTTAGTGGGGCCTGAGTATTCCATGCGGAGGTACTTAGCAAGAGAGAAGAGAGAAAGAGAGGGCACAGCGAGAGAGCCAATTGGTGAAAATAACGGCTATAAATAAAAAAAGTTAATGAATACAAGAAAGAAGGAATATAATGCTGCTAGCGACATAAAGTATAAAAAAAAACAAAAGCTGAAATATCACGAGGGCCAGAAAGTACTCTCCTGCTGAGATTGTCATCGTCCCTCGACACGGTAATCTGCTGCTCTTCACTTTTGAACACTTCTCGAGATCTATTACAGCGTCCTCTCTTACCTTTTCATCATCATTTTCTCTAGTTCCGATTACTCTCGCTTTCTCCCTTCTCTCACTCACTCTCTCTCTCTCTCTCTCTCAGTGCTCAATTGCTTCACTTCAGCTACAGTATACGGGGGTGTACACGTCGAAGTAATAACAGAGGGAGCTGGCTATTCTTCTCGTCCCTCTTCACATTCTAATAGCAGGACCAAGCAAAGAACTTGCCCCAGGCAGCAGAGAACGACGAACATTGATTCTGGTCTTGACACTACTTTCTCTCTCTCTCCCTCTCTCTCTCTCCCTTGCTCCCGCTTTCTCTCTTTTACCTCTCTTTCCATCCCTCTCTCTCGCAAGCTTCTCCTTCTGTTCCTTGTCCCGAGCAGCCACCGCAAAAGGTGTTGAATGCTGTATCCTCCCTTCTGACGCAAGCAGCACGCTATTCATCGGGCCGCAGATCTCGGGTGACAACTTCTCACTCTGCTCTGGTTCATCTCTCTCTCCCTCACTTTCTCTTTCTCTCTCTCTCTCTCAATCCTCAACTCCTACTTTCTTTCTATACTTCTCTTCTTATAGCGTCTGCCACCTCTCCTTCTTCTCCTTCATCTCCCTCTCTTATTCAGAAAGATTGTTCATAATGGAGACTGTCAGAAGCGATGATCTCCTTCCATCAGCTAAAAGTCAGAAGTTGACTCTCAATCCGCAACCCGGATAAGCTCTCCATGCTCTCTTTCTCTCTCTCTCTCTCTCTCTCTCTCTCTCTCTCTCTCTTGATATCTGTACCTTCTCTCATTGAGTCTCTGCTTGACTTGCCAGCAGGCCTTTCTCACACCTTTGCGTGTTGGATGAGACTAGGACGACACGATGCAAGTCTTTCAGGATCAATCTCATTTTCTCTCTTTCTCTGTCTATGTACATCTCTCCCTCTCCCTCTCCGTCTCTGTCTCTCTGCATTCTCTCCGACATTTCCCATTCCTTCCAGACACCATCACTCTGACTACTTTCATGTGCGGGAATGGAGACCATAATTTACCCTTCAAAGATAAATAAAGATGTCTTTCTCTTCTCACCTCGAGTATCAGAGGAAAAGGTGCCAAGATAAGCGCAGAGGGCGATTCTTTCTTGATAAAGAGAACCAGAATAGGGGGAGGGTCCACAGGTTATGCCTAATGAATGGGTGATTTAGAGAGGTCCTTCGACCAGTGGAAGGAAGAGAATCAGGTAGAGAGAGAGAGAGAGAGAGAGAGAGAGAAAACGAGAGATAGTGGTAGAGGGATAGAAATAAAATAGAAGGGCGGATCAAGGTTACCGCAATGAAGCCAGCCAGTCTAACCAGCTAGAAAGGAAAACAACAAAAGCGCCTGGTCATTATCATGAAAGTGTTGCCGCTTTGATTGAGCACCGCCTCTGCACCTCTCTCTCTCTCTCTCTCTCTCTCTTTCTCTCTCTCTCTTTCTCTCTCACTTTCTCTTTTTCTCTCTCTTTCTCATTCATGTAATTCCTCCCTCTCCATATTGCGTTCTATCGTAGAAGCCATGCCTTGCCTCGTCAGACAAAGAAAGGCGTACGATTACGCAGCCAATTTGTCGCCGTTTACATGGAATGCCGAACATGTCATTAGATGCACAGCTTACCTTGCGGGAAAGCAAAGCCGACTGCCCCAGGCGCCCTCTCTCCTCATTCCTCTTTACATTCACATGCCCGCTTCTCGCATTCTCTCTCTCTCTCTCTCTCTCTCTCTCCTCTCGCTCTCTTTTCTACTTGCCCCCGTTCTTTTCACTAGCCGAATAGATTTTCTTAATCACGCCCTTCTACAATCACATTTCAATTCAGTAAATTTGTGCAATGTGTGCCTATAAAAAGGCTAAATGTGATCTTAGAAGAGACCGACAGAGAAAAGGAGAATGAGATGGCCACTTGTTGTAAATACACAGAAAGTGTGGAGAAGAAAAGACTGACGGCCCTCTTTAATGCGAGGAAAAAGCGATGCTCTCCCTTCCGGAGACCAATCCTCATTGATTTGGAAATACACTCACTTAGAAGTGATCTTTCATATTTCAGTCTTCTCATTCTCCGATCGCTTTCATTTGTTTTTATGTTGACAATTTCGTGTTTGTGTTACAATTGTTGTCAAATACAAAGTGACAACAAATGAAAAGAACAATGCCCATTATTTGTTTACAGAAGCCGAATTGACACTTTGGAAAGACAAACGGAAGATGAGAATGGAAGAGGAAGGGCAAACAATCATTGCCAATGGACATGAGGGGATAGTGGAGAGGTGTGATGGCTGAGAGAGAGGGAAGAGAGAGGGAGACAGAGAAAGAAGAGAACTAGGAAGAGAGGGAGACAGAGAAAGAAGATAACTAGGAAGAGAGGGAGACAGAGAAAGAAGAGAACTAGGAAGAGAGGGAGACAGAGAAAGAAGAGAACTAGGAAGAGAGGGAGACAGAGAAAGAAGAGATCTAAGAAGAGTGGGAGACAGAGAAAGAAGAGATCTAAGAAGAGAGGAATGAGCAGAGAACCTTCTGGTTTGAGAAGGAACAATATCCCAAAACAACATCAAGCGATGATTTCTACTACATACATATGTACATACATACATACATGTGTGTAGTGGATTTCTCGATCAGCCATCATAAAAGGCTTCCCAAGGGAGCTAAATTCAAGGGATAACTTTTCCAAAAAGCAATGTCTATTATAGGAATTTTGCTCACTTTTTGCTCATGTATTTAAATGGCATGCTCATGGTATGTATGTACATGCATATGTACATAGATATTTTGTTGCAGAACAGCGAAGTGAAATCAAACATGAACTTAAAAAGAGCGGATCTCGTATGAGACTCTTGAGATAGTGCTTCCTTTTCTCGATACTTCTTGTTGTGCATGCAAATTATCATGATGCGCCTATCAGAATGATGCTAAAGACTCTGCTCAAGCTGTGAAGTAAGTTACAGAAAATTAATGTAACTGATGCATTCAGTTGTTATGGGTTCCCAAATCTCTTGCAGGTCCAACTACGTAACACTTTTACATTTGCTGGTTAAATTCACTGACAGTTCTCACTGAATAGGCAGCATTGGAAAAAGAGTGATGAAGAGGTGATGGAGTGAGAAGGAGAACAGAAAACAAGGTGGAAAGAGAAAGAAAGAGAGAGAGAGAGAGAGAGAGAGGGGGGGGGAGAGAGAGGAGAGAGGGCGAGAGAGCGAAAGGAGTGGAGTGGGAGAGTGAGCTGAACCGAGTTGAGAGCGAGTGGATGAAGTGTGCATGGTTGCTTACTCATCACTACCTTTCAAGAATGACCCCTCCCGTTCTTTATCGACAACTCAACCTCGGCTGGAATCCCCGTTCTTACTACCATCCTCGCCAATTGTAAAAAGATTGTTATTCAAGTTGCACCCCTGAAAGTTACTATCAATCCGTCGTCCTTTCTACCTTCTTATTTCTCTTCCTTCTACCAACAACAAGAAGTTTAAAAGCGGCAACTCTTTCGACCAGCAGAGGTCATTCATCTTTCTTTTCTTTTCTTTGGTCGCCGGACTATTTTCATGGTTTTAGTCGTAAATTCCAAGTGAATTTTCAGAAGTATTTCTACCGGATTATTGCAAATGTTTCGAGAGTTCGTAATTCTCATGACCTTTCCTCTCTTACAATCTATGATGGTTGCCTTTCCATTAGAAACTCATAGCTTCACTCATGAGGGAATCCTCAGACATCATCTGACACAGGTAATATTTAGGTATGGATATGTAAATATGTTTCATTCTCTGCAAATCTAGTGAGATAGCAGAGATGCAAAAAGGATGAGTTCTTTAATATGAATGTACTGCTTATAATTAGAATGACTACGAGAGGAAGAAGGCGTTGTCGGCCGAGAGAGAGCGGGTGATGGCAACGGTGGAGGGGCCTCTGCCGGTCACTTCAGAGGCCGCTTCTGCTCGGACCAATCCAAGAATCGTCCATTCCCATGGACTTCTTCCTCTCGTCAGAAGACGACGCCAGACTTCATCAGAAGAAGCAGAACAGGAATATCACTGGACTGGCCAGGGAATCGGAACAATCTCTCTGCGCAACCCCCCGCCCGGTTCTCTTATCAGCATTAGCTCATTCTCAAATCACAACAAACATAGCAGATTTCCTGCAACGATTTGGAAATGGCCTGAATGAGCTGACGAGAAGTTTGGCCGACAAGATCGGAGCGTTCAAGAAACCAAAGCAAGGTCAGCGAGAAAACGTTCATCATGAGAATGTATGATCTACCACTTATATACATACATACATACATATATGTATATGCCTTTTATTCATATTTTCAATAATATGCTAGTTATGCATAATTGTTTAAAAACCTTGTTTCTAATAACATGGCCATATGTAGGTGAAGAGAACGAAGTTTCTGATACCGTGGGAGAAATCGTTGAAACGACAGCGAAGACAGTGGCGACGTCGGCTTCTTCCCTCCTCGACAACCTCAGCCGAATCGGCAACTCCATCAGAAACTACGTCAACAATGGCAAGGCATTAGTACTTTCTGTCATTCTAATCTATTTATTCCAGGCTTGTCAAGCAAGCCAGCTGACTGGGATGAGAAGGCACGCGCTTTCTGCAGCCACAACCCAGAGAGTGACAAATGCAAGTGAGAACAGCAACCATTACGATCACACTAGAAATATTCACTCTGTCCAATAGGAATGGCCACCTTCCTATGTGGAATGACGTCAGAGAGATGATTCAGCAGCTGGATGACAAGATCAGAGAGAATCTTCCAGCTATTCCAAGGTAATTGAGAAAGGGGAGTCATGACTCATCTGGAGTGAGAGATTCAGCATTCATTTGCCCGACTCTCTTCTTCGTGTTCCTGAACAACTCAAAGACGCACTCGACAAGCTGAAAACTAACATTGCACACATCTCGCAGTCCATTCGCGACAAAATCATAGTTGGAATATCTCTGATTGGAAAGAAGAGATGGAAGTCGAGTGTGCTTATCATTAGAATGTCTGCAACACTCGCTTGAACTGCAAAGCCCAATCCGAGAAGATGATGCAAATGAAGAACAAACTTAAGGAAAAGGTAAGGCGAGCAAGTTGAGACGGAAAAAGTATACTTATGTGAATGATGAAGTCATGACGTGTTTGCAAGCTTCTCGCATTCCGCCACCGACTGAGAGGAAGTGAGGGCGAGGCCGCGTTAGACGAACAGTTCGAGAGGACTCAACAGGTCAAGAAAGCACTGCTTGTCCAGGCTGACATCGATAAGGAAGTTCGATCTGATACCCTCTTCTCGATCATTGTTCCACGTTGCTTCACTTTTATTTTACATATTTATAAGCATATGTACATAAATACATATACATACATATGTATGTAGTTTTATTAGCCTTTTATACCAGCTGCCTCCAAGCAACTTCTGAGCAGGTCGAACCAGCGGACGATGGAGTCTTTGATTCTGATCTGCTGCTGACCACAAGACAAGCTGAGCTGCTCCTCAACGAGATCGACCAAGCAGATTCTGCGGTGGTAGATCGAGGTATCTATTTTCTATTAAAGAGTTTCTCACAATGCAACATTTTAATAATTTAATAAAAACAATGAAAAATAAACTAAATTTAAGGTCGAACAAAAACGCGAAGGTGAGATTGATTCGTCGTCGTTGGCAGGCTGGCCGGATTGGAAGGAAATGTCATTCATCTTTCGTTCCTTCATTCTTTCCTTTTCAGAGCCGCAGTCTTCTTCGAAGATCAATTTTTCCAAAAGTGGTCAATGAACGAGCCAATTCCCTACTTCCTGGATGAGTCGCTAGGTATGACCCCCCCCCCCCCCCTCTCGCCTCGAGTATCATCTCGATCACAGCTAACTATGACCGGACGGACATCCGAGATGCCCTTGCCGAGATCTCTTCGAAGACGTGCATTCGATTCTTGCAGAAGACAATTCGTCCGACGGGATATCACATTCATTACATCAAGATCGACAGGGGATCTTTGTCTGTTTATTTTTTTGTTTTCCTGAAGCGAACGCCGTTTTGATTCCTTCATCAGACTTTGTTGTAGCTGCGGTCTCTCTTACATCGGCCGGACGGCGCCAGCCAATCCCATTTATCTTAGCTTCGACTGTGGGGATGTAAGCTTTTTTTTCTTTCTCCTTGACATACTCTCTCTATTTCACTTTCTCTCTCTCCTTCAATATCATATACTCTCTTATCCCCCTCTCTCCTACTCTCTCTCCATCTCTCTCTCCTGCCATATCTCATACTCTCTCTCTCAGGCGAAAGGAGTTGCTATGCACGAGACCTTGCATGCATTAGGACTGGCTCACGAGCACGTGAGAGTTGACCGCGACGAGCATCTCAAGGCGAGCGGTGGTTCCTTGTCTTCGTAGTTATTCCACTATCTGCAGGTCGACTGGTCCAATATCAATCCTCAGTACTATGACGCCTTCGCCGTGGTGGACCCGAGGGTCTTCTCTTCGTCGGTCTTCCTTTCCCTCTCTCTTCTTCTCCCTTCTTTCCTCTCTCTCCTCCTCCCGTCTCCTCTCTCTCTCTTCATCCATAATTCACTCTCTCTCTTCACTCCTTCTCTCCCCCATGCAGATACGGTGTCGAGTATGACTACGGTAGCATCATGCACTACCGATCGGACACGGCGGCCATCAACCCGTTTAAGCCGACGATGATTCCGAAGGTTGACGCTGCCTCGCTCATATCGACCAATCATAAGTTGTCTTGCAGTCAAATGAAAAAGTCAATCTCGCTCTCCTTGGCCAGCGACGGAAGCTCAGCAAGAATGACATTGAGCTGCTCAATCGAATTTATTGCAAAGCAGGCATGCAGAGATAGTGAGAGAGGGAGAGCGATTGGAAAGAGAGAGTGAGAGAGCGAGAGGGAGGGAGAGATTGGGAAAGTAAGAGAGAGAGAGAAAGAAAGAGGGAGAGAGAAAGAAAGAGGGAGAGAGAGATTACTAAAGAGAGAGGGAGAGAGAGATTGGAGAAGAGAGATAGAGAATGAGAGAGATGTATCTGCTGAGCCCGCAAGATAATGGGAATGGTTGGAGATGATTGCGTGGACCGCAACGTGTACTGCGGTGCTTGGGCGGTGCAGGGTGCGTGCACTCGGAAGGAGAACGACATCTGGATGAGAGACAACTGCCGCAGGAGCTGCGGACTCTGCTGACAAACTGTTCATCACTTACTTTTCCACTTCTTCCCTACCTTAATACTCGTTATTTTGTTGTTTGACTGTTCGCATTATTAGCTTGTCAATATTTTACTGATCTCACACCATCCATCAATACTTTTAGCGGGGTGCTTCAACATGCAATAGTCACTAGTTGATAAATAAAAGATTATTCTAGTTGTTGGCTTCCATGGAAATGCAAGCGACGGCGCTTTCCATTGTTGTCATGAGTTCTGCGAAAGCGCAGTGTCAGGACACAGGAGGATGTCTCTGTAGTACTGCTGAGCTGTTGAAGATGGAGAGGCAGGACATTCAGGTAGGCTTACAGCCATGTAAAACTTGACCATTGAATCTTATGAGAACTTAAACATCCGACACTTTATATTTTGGAGAACAACTCATAAGAATCTGCAGAGTCTACGAGGAGTCTGCATCCTTTTTGTAATCGGCTTCCATGTTCTCCCTGAAACTTTCCCCGCTGGTTATCTCGCTGTTGATGTGTGCGAATACTTTTTTCTTTCAATAATTATGAACGTAAAAGAGCGAATACAAAAAGTGCATAGATATGTTGTGTAGTCTGCTGGTGCTGTCTGGGTACTGGACTGGTCGGACTCTCTCCTCTCCTTCCTTCTCTCCTCTCTCCTTCCTTCTCCGTCGTTTCCGTCGTCTTCTTCCCTTGTACTTCTTCATTCTCGTCCTCTCTCTTCTCGCTTCCGACTACTTTCTCACACGCGAAGAATTCTTTCAACTTCAGGTTTCATGATTCATTTTTTAAATGCCCGGTAATTATAATTTGAAAACTGTGAATGTTATAGAAAGATATTCCCTGGTCCATCGGATGTGTCTCAAATATGAAGTCTCTTCTCGGAAGACAAGTGCACTATTTTACCGAGGTATGATCTATTTTTGTTAACCTAAGGTGATTTTACTCAGGAGCCATTTTACGCACTTATGTATTTGTATTCGTATGTACAAATATGCATAGACTGAGCGAAGCTTTTTAGATATCACAGCTTCATCCATTGGCCCACACCTGGGCGCTTTCATTGGATGTTGGGATGTCAGCTTTGAATTACATCATTTCTCTCTTCTCTTCAGATCCAGTTCACCAGTCTTGCCCTAATCGCGAGAAGTCTTTTTCTCCCCGAGAACAAGCTGAAGCTTGTAAACATTGTGCTCTCGCTGATGCTTTCCATACTCAGTCCTCAAGAGATTGCATTTGGCACTTTGCCAGCTCGCCTTTGGCAGTTTTTAATCGGCTCCATTCAACTTCCAGCTTCACTTGCAAAAATAATTCAAGATGGTTAATTGAGAATAAGTATTTTCTAGTAAAAATAATTGCGCTTCAGCAGGCATTTTATTGAAGGCGGGATTGATGGTAGTGATGATTGCTCTGCTCTCCTTCCCTCTCGTGCCCCCAACACTCTCTCGAGTCTCTCTCTCCTCCCTCACTCTCCTCTTTCTCTCTACCCGATTCCCTTGCTCCAGTCGCCTTCTCTCTCTAATCGGTGACCGTTCCTATGCTCTCTTCCTCATTCACTGGCCACTTCTCGTTCTCTTTCGATTCCGACGTCTTCACAGCAACGATCAAAAGATGTCGCTGACCGGTAATCTCTCTCTCTCGCTCTCTCAGAGACTCTCCCTCTCGTTCGGTCTCTCTTTCTCGCCCACTCTTCTCACCCTCTCTCTCTTCTAGTCTTCTATGTTTTCAGACGTGCTCTTCTATCTCCTCTTGCTTGCATCTCTTTGCGAGATTCTTCACTTTTCCATCGAAGTCCACTATCGCTCCGTCTCCTCTCTTCTCTCTTCCTTAACAGCTACATTCTTCTTCTTCATTTTCCTCCTTCTCCATTTGTATTCTTCAACAACATCAGAAGTGGAATCCTTCGATGATCTTCCAGATGGCAATCCAAGTCAGATTGGAATGAACATTACATAATTCCTAGTGAGAATGAATCAGGTGTTGTGTGGCAGTGGAGCTGTGCAGAGAAGGCGCGGGAAGTTCCGTACCCGCCGTGCCTTCCAATCAGGGAACAATACGAAGGGAACAATCACCATTGTGAACTGGTCACTCTATTCTTCTTTTTCACTCTTCTAACAGTAAATCTTCTTTTTCCTTTTTAGTGAGCGACTTCGATGCAAAACATTAATTAAACTCTCTTTCCAGAAAGGAAACGGTACACTCAAAATTGTTTTGATCGGTAACTCCTATGCAATATATCGCTTCCAGTGGATTCACCAGGCACTTCGGGGACACTACAGTACACTTACGGTTCATATGAGACATGGTTAGGAATAGAGAGAAAGAGAAAAGATAGAGAAGAGAGAAGGATAATAAAGAGAGAGACAGAAAGAGGGAGAGAGAGAGAGTAAGAGAGAGAGAGAGAGCGAGAGAGAGAGAGCAAGAAATGTAAAGAATGAGTTAGAAAAGCGTAGTGAAAGAGAAAGAAGCGATGACAGCGTGCCAGCCGCTGCTGCACTACCGCGAAGATCCGTCGTATCACATTCGCCTGTGGAAGTGCGAGTCATTCACTCCACAATGCCAGGACATTGTGCGGAAGACTCAACCAGACCTACTCATCATTAGTCAAAAGTTGTATCTCTCTCTCTCTCTCTGTTTTCTCTCTCTCGCAGTTTTCTCTCTATTTGTTTCTCTTTCTCCTCTCCTTCTCTCAGTATCTAAATCATCATAGTAATCTCATGGTCAGATTTCACTATGAATTTACGGAGCAGCCTCGCAAAGGGGGAGAATCAGACGAGAGCTATGCCTCTGACATTCTAACACAAGAGATGCAGGAACTTCTTGACTACTACAGGTCAGATTTCCTCTGTTTCCTTTTTTCATTCCATTCCCAGACATTGCATCCTCTCAATTACTGTAATCCGACTTTTCAGCTCTTTCACGAGGTCGATTGTCCTGGACCGTCCGATGTGGGAACTGCCACGAGAGCATTCCTATCCACTATCGAAGCAGCTGGAGTTGAATGGCAGTCTGGAGGGACTGCCCAGCAGCTTCAGCTTAGAGGTCTTCTCTTCCTGCCAATCTCCTTGACCCTTGCTTCTCCTCCAGGATGTCTCGACTCTCCACCGCCACACTCTCCGTCGTCTCTCTCAAATCCGTTGCTCGAAGTGTCACTGGGTGGATGTCCTCCCCGCCCTCTGCCTCCCCAATGGCATCTGCCCTCTTTACTATCGTGTTAGTCGTATTCTTTTCCCTTCCTATAACAGCCTTATCCACTCTTCCTACAGGACTGCAATCACGGAATCTTCAAGAACGATGGATCTCACTTGTCCCCTTTTGGAAGGCATCTTGTCTATCCCAGATATGCCGATGTTATCAGCGAAGAAATAGCTCGGCTCACAGTAAATTAAAAGCCCGTGAACATATCTTAAATGCATTTATAATTTTCTAAAACCAGAAATCGCAGAGAAGGAAGCATAGCGACGCATTAAAGAGCTGGGCTCCCACATTTTGAACTCATTTTCGATTCATAAAGGAACGGCATGTGCCTAACATTATTAACACGATGAGAATAGAATCACAGAAAGAATGATAGCAGAGAGGAAGACACGCGGGTATTCACTATGCATGTAGAGAAATAAAAAAAGAGATGTACTCGAAGGCTACAAAGAAAGAAAGAACATGAGAAAGGAATTATGGAGACTAATGTATGAGAGAAAGAAGACACTCTTTCAATAACAAAGCTATAGTAAAAACAAAGAGATAAAGGCAAAGAGAACTAGGAATATGAGGGTATTATTAGTAGTAAGAATAGGGATAACATTGAATATGAAATGAAGGCGAACTAGGGCAGTCTTCCAACTAAGTCCTCGCTTATTCTTAGCTTGCAACTCACTCCAGGACCTGAAGGAAGGCTCATAGTCCAGTTCATGAATATAAACTAGCATTCCAGATAACAGAAAAACAAAGAAAATAGTTCAGATTTACATTTCATGTTTTCCCCGGAAACTTCGCAATTTAGTTCACCATTACCGAATTTCATACCGATTACTAAAAATTTCTTTTTTTTCTAATTACAAAAAATGTAAATGAGCTGACAGGATATTCATGAAGCTTGAGCTTGGCGAGATTCTGCTGAAGAGATTCAACCTCCAACGAATAAGCAGAATCGCGAATATCAGCATAGAGGGCAGAAGACCTGAATATGATTCTTCAATGTCGAAAGTGAAATCCGTGAAGCGGAACAGAATGAGAAGAAATGACAAGTATCGTTCTCCGAAGGAGGGAAGAACAGTGACGATGAGTTTCCCAGCCATCTCCGGCCGCATCGCAAGGCGCATCGAAGCACAGACATTCGCACCCGAGGAGATGCCTGGAAAGGAGAGGAAGAAGACGAGAAGAACAACCATCCAATGCACCAGAGAGGAATGAAATATGCATACTGAAGAAAGTAAAAGAGAAGAGAATGACCAGCCATGAGTCCTTCTTCGAATGCAAGTCTCTTCGCAAACATTATGGCCTCGTCAGAGTGCACACGGAATATCTCGTCAATCACTCCCATGTCTAGGATCGCCGGCTTGAAACCAGCTCCCAGGCCTAGAATAAATTGAAACATGGTACTAATTATATTTCAACGCTCACAAAACAGCGATGGAACCTTGAATGGTGTGAGGGCCAATGGGGAAGCCGCTGAGAACGGCCGCTTCTTCCGGTTCCACGGCGTAGATCTAGAAGAAGGGTTAATGTGGAGAGGGAATGAAGAAGAAAGAGCACCTTGATGTTCGGGTTGTGCTCCTTCAGGAATCTCCCAACTCCGGTGATGGTCCCTCCGGTGCCGATGCCGAAGACACAGGCATCCACCTGCAGAAACTTTCCATAGCTACGCCTCACAGGCAATTAACATCCCCCCTTCAAACCAACTTTGCCTTTCGTCTGCCTCCATATCTCCGGTCCAGTTGTGTCGTAGTGAACTTGAGGATTTGCAGGGTTTTCAAACTAGAATTATACTTGACAACTGTTTTCCTGCTAATGAATAGAAAAACCTGAAAATAATAAAAGAAGGAACCTGCTGCAGAATGTATGAATTAGGAATGTTCTGTGCAAGTTCCTTCGCCCTTTCAATGGCTCCTCTCATTCCTCTCGGGGGAGCAGTCAAAACAACTTCTGCCCCGTATGCACGAAGAAGGGTTCGCTGCAAGAAGATTCTTCGATCTCTCTCTCTCTCTCTCTCTTTCTGTTCAACTCACCCTTTCAATGCTCATCCCCGCTGGCATAGTGATAATCAGCCGATATCCCTTGGCCGCAGCTGCGAATGCCAGAGCAATTCCAGTGTTGCCAGACGTGGGTTCAATCAAAGTAGTCAGCCCAGGCGTAATCTCAAAGCAACTAACTATTCAAAACTACTGTAGCATAATATTTCAAATTAAGATGGAATGTAGTATGCAACAACATGCCTTTCCCTGCCTTTCTGCATCCAGAATCATTGCATTTCCAATTCGATCCTTCACAGAACACGCAGGGTTCAAATACTCCAACTTTGCAGCTAAACAGATCAAGAATTAGACTTTGAGCCATGTTATGTGACATTTAATAGAACAAGCTGAAGCAAATCAAGCGTTCAGGATGGGTTTTTTAATACATTCCACCCGTGCTAAAAAAAAATTAGACAAAAAAGCTTGCCAATTTTGCCGGGGCATTCTTGAGCAATACGATTAAGATAGACCATGGGCGTGTTGCCAATCAGGCCTGTTGCATCCTCAGCGATCCCATCTCTGCATCATTCATGGTGAGAGAGAGACGGGAGAGAGAGAGAAAGAGAGAGAGAGAGAAAGAGAAAAGAAATACAGGGAGGAGAGAGAGAGAGAAAAGAAATACAGGGAGGAGAGAGAGAGAAAAGAAATACAGGGAGGAGAGAGGGAGAGAGAGAGAGAGAGAGTAGAGAGAGAGAGAGAGCAGGTGGAAAGACCTGTCAGCCATTGGGAAGGGAGGAGAAGCAGGCGTGAAGGGAACTGGAGCAGAGTCCCCAGAAGAGTCGTATTCCTGCAAATTAGAAAGTCAGAATGAAGAAAGGAAAAGCAGCTGCAAGAAGTGATAAACAGGAAATGATTGTGGATCAATCCTGTTAACATTTAGAAAGTCGCCTCCACTCTCTATTTGATTCGGCGAACATTCTTGTAATTTTCCATTGGAACCAAGAAAAGGAAGGGACTTTCACATACCGGAACAAGCATACAAACCATAATGAGCAATATAAAAGTGTGGTTACTTGCGTCTTGGAAAAATAGGAGTAGTAAGTGGGGAGAAACGAACGAAATTTGTCATGGAAATCAATTTAAAACAAGAGAAATAAAGCGCAAAAGAGTGAGAGAAAATGTCCGAGATGACATAGGAAAACAGGGCAGACTTTTTCAGAGGCTGCGTAAACATTTTCTCTTCTTTCTTCTCACTCGCTATCTGTTTTCCCTTCTCACCTACTCTGAATATAGTCTTTCCTCCTCCCTCCTTCTTTAAGTCCTCTTCTTTTCCTTCGCTATTCACTTTCTAGCACAAAAACTCTACAAGTTGGCAAATACGGCCGACACTGACTAAAACCTCAATCATGATCAGGACAAATGTTAAAGAAAAAGTGATGGATTCATAACATAAAAGTTCGACTGCAATTCAAACGAACTACCAGTCTCTTTGCCAAGAACGGCCTTATATATAAACCGCTCTCTACGCCACTGTACGAATTTCATGTATCCTCCACCATTGCACGTATTCAGTACATCAGTTATTCCTTCTAGAAAGGAGGTTGCGCTAACCAAAACGGTGATTCCATCACGCAACAGAAAATGAATTGGGTGGGGAAATCAGAGTGGAAAAGAGAAAAAGAGAATGATAACCTCGCCAGCTTGAACAGCCCGCCGCTTCATGGCTGCTCATCCGGAACAAGCGACGCAGGCTCTGAGAAGGCAGGAATCAGAGGAAGCACAAAGAGAGAGGTTCAAAGCGTCTGACCTCTCCACACTCAAGGCCTCCCTTGTAGCCAAGAGGCGAGAGACGCAGAGATTGGTCAGAAACAAAGAGATACAACAAGAGGGAGAGACAACGCGAGGTGAGTAATCGCGGGAAGAGAAAAGAAAGAAATGGCTGATGTGAGGGAAGGAAAGTTGCCACGCAAGAAGAAACGTACAGAACCAGGGCAGTATACAACCATCCCGCTCTCCCTCAGTGCTAAACCACATGGTCACCACTCTCATCACCCTTTCTCAACTCCAAGCAGCAACAGGCAAAACAAGGTTTGAGAGAGCGCCGCACAAGAATTAATTCGCACAACCTCCGCCCGAAAAAAACCGAGAGACCAGACATACAAAAAGTGAAACACTCATGGTGTTAAGAGAGACAGCTTGCGCGCTTTGTTTCAACACAACCGCTGCAAAAAGCAAGAAAAAAATTACTATAAAATTTTTTCTTTCAAAGTGTTTATAGATTCATCCATTATGCTAGAAAGACTCCGCTAACAAACAGTGTTCTTCGCGCAGCGATAAGAAAATTACGCCGTATCAAAACAAGAAAGAGAATTCCACCGCTGCGAGGTGAGTAGAATTGGCAACGTGCCTGCTTCCTTTAGAAATGCACTAGCGAAGACAGATCATCTCAGAACACACACAAGCACACACTACAAATCAAACAGCATTTAAGGAGCATTCACGAAGACTGCCACTTTTTTTTAACAATTAGTTTTTCATTAAAAAAAAAATATAAATTATAATGAAGAGTGGGCACTCGGTACATTGAAAAGGGCACTGAAACAGTGGAGAGAAGGGCATTGCTGGGGAGGGCTGCCCTGACAATCAATGCAACGCAGAGACTCAGCTGACATCAACGCTCGAGGGTGCACTCCTGTCTCTCTTTCTCTTTTTCTTTCTCTCCCTCTCTCTCTATCTCTCTATCTCTCTGTCTCTATCATATTCTCTCTCTCTCACATTCTCTCTAAGTATCTCTCCTCCCACTCCTCTGCTTTCTCTCTCTCTCTCTCTCTCTCTCTCTCTCTCTCTCTCTTTCTCGCTCCTTTCTCGATTAAGAAAAGAGTGCACTGTGTAGTTAACAAAAGGGCAAAAAATGTGTTATTCTTTAAATAGAGGCAGATGTGCTAATGACAGTTGAATCTGCTGCACTCTACAGCATCTGGTACGCTGTTTCACTTCTTTGCTCAATGATGGGAGAGCAGATTAGGGGAAACACCCAGAGATCGAGGCTAGATCCGAGAAGAATCGGCAAGGAGAAGGAGAATTACGGGTTGAATTGAGAGAGTGAAAGGGAGCAGATATAGAACAGAGGTTAGAATTGAAGCCAGAGGAGGATGGTGAGAGAGAGAGAGAAGAGAGAGAGAGAGAGAGAGAGAGAGAGAGAGAACACTGTAACAGAGAGCGAAAAAGAGAGAGAGGTAAGGGAGGAAAAAATTAAAGAGCGAGCGTGAGAAAGAGAGAGAGAGAGAGAGATAGGGAGAGAGAGAGGGAGATAGAAGAAGCGAAGATATTGAGAGTTGTGAAAGAAAGAAGCATCGTGGCCCCTGTTTCCTTTGGCAACAGAGGGCGCATTGAGTGTTTTAGGCGGTAAGTGAAGAAGCCTTCTCATCACTCCACCGGACGCTTCCTTCGCTCTCACAATCAACGTCTTCATTATTCAATTAAGGCGATGTCATTTGTTTGTAAGTGATCTTAGAAAGATATGTTGATTCCTTTCTAGAGAGAGTTTATCTCAAAAGTGACCGATTTGAGCAGCTCCCTCCGTGTATGATCCGTACAATGAAATCTCCTTCGTGGAGATCAACAAACGACGTTATGGAGAGATTGAAAGATTGGAGAGCGACAGAATCGAGAACCGAACGGGGAAGCCCGAGATTCGACGACTTTATCTCAAGAAGAACGGCGACAGCTATAAGAAAAGGTCTGAAGGCAGTCTAGCCTAGTTTAGTCTAATTTAGTCTAGTAAATTCCTTTCCCTCAAGTGACGTTTTTGAGAGGCAAATTGTTCATCTGGAGGAAGTGGGCGTATCCGACAATGAAGAATCTTCTACAGGAAACATCGAAATACGTCGGATTGCCCGAGGCTCACAACATCTATGACGTGTCAGTTTCTCTTCGCTCTCTTGCAAATCATTCAAGAGCCACCCTTTAGACACGGCAATCGAATTCGAGATGAAGACGAAATACGCGACGGAGGGACTTACATTATTGCAGGCGACGAGCCATTTGAAAGGTTCCATTCTATTCCAATCCCCTCCACAAATTGATAATAATGTAGATATGAGGATGAGCCCTTCACTTCTGGCCCCTCCACGTACCGCGTTCCAACCCGAGCTTACTCTCCGGAACGAATCCGAGACCAGAGGAGATCCTCGTGGATGTCTGCTGCCACCGAAGAGCTCATCGACTATGACTACGACCAAGACAACTACTCGCCCCGCCCGACGGCCCGTGCCCGCCGGGACTCGTTCTACTCAGAGGGATACGGTAACCCACCACGACCTGTCTCCGTCGACAATCGCTCTTCATACTATCGGCATCCATCTGCAACTGAAGCACGGCCTTCATCGACCTACAGATACTATGATTATGGGAAGGAAGAACCACCCAGGACAGCAGCGAAGAGTAAGAATGAGACAGGGCAGGCTACAGACTAAGAATCCTCTCTTTCCAGCCGCTAGTAAGAGAAAGTCGCGGAGCCAATCGACTAAGAAGAAGAAGAACAAACCGCCAGGAAGCAGAGGAGATATCGCCTCCAGACACACTTATGGAGGTCGCGATGGAACAAACATTTCCCCTTTTAAAAGTATTGAAATTAAAAGACCTACAAAGAAACAATGCAATTTTGACCAAAACCTTGAAAGTAAGTTGAACGAGCGAAGTGGTTCATTGGTTCTCGGGAAATACCTCGCAAACGAATGAGAAAGAATGTCTCTGGAAAGGGAAAACCAGAGACCGAGCCAGGAAACGAAGCGACTCGGCTGGCGACTCCCCCACGGAGACGCTCCCTCGGAGATGACAATCTCATCTCCGACTTTGATCATCCCGATGCTCTTCTCAGAGACCAACACGCTCTCGCCAAGCACAAGCAGTTCAGACTTTCTGGTTCAGACTACGAATACTATACTATTCTGCATCATTCTACAGAATGATGTCGTCATGGAGGAGGTCTCAGAGTGGAGTCATCTACAACAGAAGAGATCAGACTCATCCCGACGCTTACATCATATAGTCAGTGAGAGACGGAGAGAGATAGAGAGAGAATAGAGCGGAGAGAGGGAAGAGAGAAACAGAGAGGGAGAGAGCGAGCTAGAGAATATGAGTATTTGAAGTGTGTTCCTGAACGGCCAAGGAATGAGCAGCCAGCACGTGACATTTCAAAGGAAGCAACTGGAAAAGGGCATGCCATATGTACTGGAGCTGATCGCGAGGCAGTTCAAGGTGAACCCGGGCAAGTCAGTCTCCCCCTCCCCCCCCCCCCTCCATTCTCATTCTCTTCTCAGACTCTGCAACATGGACGGCAAGAAGATGAGCCAAGTGCAAGATCTCATGTCCCGGGGTGCATATGTCCTCGTGCCCGTGGGGCAGACCTTTCGTGACCAGTGGTACTTCTTACCTGACAATTCTATCGACACCAGGCAAGCTTTCACTACTTCTCTCTTTCTCTCTCTCTCTCTCTCTCTCGCTCTCTCTCTCTTACTCTCTCTCTCTTTTTCTCTCTTTCTCTCTCTCTCTCTCTCTCTCTCTCTCTCTTTCTCTCTCGCTCTCTCTTTCACTTTCTCGCGCTCTCTCTCTCTTCTCTCTCTCTTTCTCTCTCTCTCTCTTTTTCTCTCTCTCTTTTTTTCTCTCTCTCTCTTTTTTTCTCTCTCTCTCTCTCTCTCTCTCTCTCTCTCTGGTGATCCTTAATTCTTTTCTCTTCCACCTGCGTAGTGCCGCTGGAAATTTCAGCAGCAACACCGACAAAGTTCGTGAGAGAAGTGCTCAGAGAGATCGATATCTCCAAAGACAGGAGAAGAAAGTCTCAAACAAAAACACCTTCAAAGGGTTAATTTGCTTTCCTCATTTCTTTTCATTAACTATTTTAATTGTATTAGTTCACTCAATTTCTCAGGAGAAAGCCTTTAAATCTGGAGAAATTGAGCCAATTCGGCTTATCCCGGAGCAAGTCAGTGGACACGAGTAGAAGGGCCGTTAAGTACTAGTGAAGTACAGTTCATTATTCTCATAACAAGCAGTTGATAATGTATATAAATCTTTTTTATACAAAGACTGAGATTGTGCGAGAATTGAGCAAATGAGTATTATGAGTCCGGGCAGAATGATCACATTGACATCATATGAAGAACTGGGAAATGCAACCTAAGTCAGAACAAACAAAGTCATGTAGTTTATTTTTTTAATGAATAAATATTCTGCGTCATCTTTTTTAACTTCTATCATAATGAGAAAGGCAGGATGGAAATATCACGAACGGTAAGCAGATGAAGAGAAGAGGCAAGCAGAATGAACGCAGAAATGCTACCATGCAATGAATGGCTGTCTCGGTCGCTTCAAACATAAGAGGATGCAAATGAAACTAATTAAAAGGGAGAGAGGAAAGGAGGGTGATAGAGATAGAGTGAGAGAGAATGAAACAGAGAGAGAGAGAGAGAGAAAGAGAGAGAGAGAAAGTGAGGGAGAGAGAGAGAGAGTGAGGGAGACAGAGAGATGATCAGTAGTGAATAGCGGCGAGGACAACTCCAGCAGCGACAACGAGAGCGAGAGCGAGGAGGGCGAGAGCGAGTGCCAGTGCCTTCCTCTGCGTGTGGTGGCGGCCACGACCAACTGGCATTCTTCTTTCTTCAATTATTCACTCAATAGTGTTCTTTCAATACAAAATAGAGTTACTTATGTGCGCACATACATATGTATGTACATAGGTAGTTTACAATGTTTTTTTAAGTAAAGGAAAGCGAATGCACGACCTGAGTGTCCATATTTGTAGTATGCCTTCCTAGGGGAAAGTTGATGAGAAGCAAAGTAGGCGCGGGAATTGGCCATGTCATAGCTCCAAGCAGGGAAGACACGGCCGCCGTACTGCCGTCGCCATTCGGGAGACGCGTAGTTCAAATGCACTTCGTCTGCACAGAAAGCACCAATTCAGCTTGGCTCTATTTTTTTAAGTAATAAATTATTATAAATGTAAATAGTGCCATATAAAAGGCGGGACCACCATACGCCGTCTCGAAGATGGCGAAAGCTGATAGGGAGGAGGGCGACTCGTCCAGAGAGGAAAATGATCCTGCCGGAGGGCCCGCGCATTTAAAATCTCCCCTTAACACGGGCAGTGAATTACTCTTTGTCACTACACTCATGCTAATCAGCACCATTCTGCACAGCCGGCACCCGTTGTGTCCTCCGAAGAGTGCCCGCGGCTGTGACAGGAAAGGGCAGTCGATTTGACTTTTCTGCGCCCACATAATCTGCCCCGCCTGTGCCGGAGGCGACAAAAGTTGGAGCAGTTGAGGAACGAGTGTATCTGAGTAGAAATACTGTAGAAGAATGTTTGAGTGAAGCTTGGAGTGACCGTGGAAGAGAAGTCCTGAGAGGAGAACTCATGGCATCACCAAGCTGGAGAGGAGGGGCGTAGTACTTGAAGCCACGGCTTCTCGGAGCCATTCCACCTGCCCGGCCGCATACCTTCAAATTTGTATTTCAATCATACAACTCGATGTTCTTCAGAAAATTACCGGGCAACTCTCGTTATGGCGAAGGGTTGAAGAAAGGCAGAAATCGCACGTTTTGTAGTAATGCTCAGGACGGCGAAGAAGAGTTTGTGGCCGGTCAAAGTTGCCACGAGAAGATCTAATAGAAAGACACTAAGCAAAGAGAGAAGAACACGAAAACAGAAGCTACAACTCACTGAACGTACGATTGGCCACTGAGGAGCACTGGGACCTGCGTGGAGGCACCCGGGGCAGACGGTTCCCACTCTCTCAACACAATCTCATCACTTCTTACATTTTACTCATCTCATTAGGAGTTGATAGACTATGTACATAACAAATGTATGAAATACAGACTGAATAAGCAGTGATAACCTTATTTGCGGGGTTGGCGAATCAGCAGAGTGGCTATGTCTATGACGGCGATTCTTTCGAGGGGAGTGCAATGCAGAAAGTTGTTCAGGAGGCTCTGTTGAGGGCCCGACAGGGACTCCAAGGGTCCGTGAACTTGATGCGCCCGTGGCATCTTCTAAATCTCGGCGCAAATATGCCAAAAATGTCTGCGAATGCAATGATAAACCAGATGATAAAAAGTGCCTTAATAAATAAAGTAAGAATGTGGAAACCATGTGGAGGAGTCTTTCTCTCGTAGACAGCGTCGATCTCTCCACGAGAATCGCGATGTTGCAGAATTCGCTGAAGAGGCCGACCCTCGCCGGCCTCCACCCGACTCCTTCCTCCTGGAGAATCTGAGAAGGAAGAGATGGCGAGGAGAAGAAGAGGGATCAACAGACTCACAGAGGTTCTCTACATCATGATCTTGGATGAAACGGAACGACTCATCCACAATACGTTCGCCTTCTTCTCTTCTTAAACAGATACTTGAAAAAATTTTAACTTGAGAGAGGGAGCGAAAGAAAGATAGAGAGAGAGAGAAAGATAGATAGAGACAGAGAGCGAGAGAGAGAAAGATAGAGAGAGAGAGAGGAAGAGAGAAGAGAGATAAGGAAGGAGAGAGAGATAGAGAGGAGGAGAGAGGGAAAGTGAGGATGAGAAAATTCATTTATATCATTGAGAGAGATTGTAGAAGACAAACCTCGGTCGTTCTCCGTTTGAATGCAAGGGTGGCCTCCTTCTGCCAAGGTCGCCCTCGCCTTCACTAATTCCTCGATCAACTCCACCAGCTTCGTTCTAAACAAAGAAATTCGGTCTTCTAAAGACTAAATCGTACCAAGGCGATAAAAATGTTCATTATATCACTGTATAATGTTTGCGTCCAAACTTCGTGCAAGATTCTACAGTGTATTTCATAAATATATGAATGTCTGCACGACCTTGAAGGCAAAGTTAGCGACATCCTCCTCAAAGATAAGAAGGTCATCAGCTGTGGTGGCAATGGTGGATGGAGAAGCAAGAGTGGTGGAAATGGTAGAGGGAGAGGGGAGAGTTGTGGGAGCGGGAGAGGGCAAAAGCCACTTTAGCATCTCTCACTCCAGGACTCACACGACGAGCCATGCAGATAGCGGAACGAAGCTAGCGAAAGAGGAGCAAGAGATGGATCAGGAGCTCTCTCTCTCTCTTTCTCTCCCTCTCTCTCACTCTCTCTCTCTCTTTCTCTCTCTCTCTCACTCTCTCTCTCACTCTCTCTCTCTCTCACCCGCTCCCCCTCTATAGGCTGCCTTCTCCTCTATACAGATACTAGTCCTCCAATTGATGATGTCGCGTCGACCGTTTCATGTATCTGCGGCCAGTAATCATTCCTCCATACATTTCTCCTATTTCTTTCCGCTCTTCCTCTCTCTTTCTCGTCTGCCCCGTCTCCCAACATTTTTTATCTCTCATTCTCAATTCGCATATCCTGCATATCTCAATCTGCAAAATTAACAGAGAAGCGGGGAATTGGCTGCAGCTCAGCTGAATGCTGCTCTTTGTTATGCATTGGCTATATGGTTTTCATTCTGATAGTTTCTACTTTTCTCTTCCGATCTCCCCGTTCTCGCTCTATCTTATTCTCTTTCTATCTTTCTTTCTCTCTTTTCTCTCTCTCTCTCTTTCTCTCTCTCTCTCTCTCTCTTTCTCTCTCTCTCTTTCTCTCTCGCTCTCTCTCTCTTTCTCTCGCTCTCTCTCTCTCTCATCTCGAGCATAATCCATTGAGGCTGTCCGCCAGATTCTATCCATGCTTTTGTAATGGAATCAAAACGATAGGGCTCTCCGCTGCTTCGGTAAACATGTTCAAGCTATTCGCGGTAACGACTTCCCTTTCACTTCAAAAGCAGAACAGCGTGAGGGAGACAAAGAAATGGGCTAGGTAAGCAAAGTAGAAAAAAGCAAGTAAAGAAAAAGAGAAACGCGAGGAAAGTGAGAACAAGAAACGAATAACCAGGGCAAGGAGAGTAAGAAATTGGAAAACAGATGGAGAGGCAAAGATCAAACGAGAAAGAGAGAGAGAAAGAGAGAGAGAGTGCGCGAGAGGAAGAGAGGGAGAGAAAGGGAGAGAGGAAAAGAGAGAGAGAGGAATAGATAGAGAAAGAGAAAGCGAGATGAAAAAGAGAGAGAGAGAGAGAGAGAGAGAGAGAGAAAGAGAGAGAGAGAGCGAGAGAGCGAGAGAGAGAGAGAGCGAGATGAGGAGAGAGAGAGAGAGAGAAAGAGAGAGAGAGGGAAAGAGAGGGAGAGGGAGACCGAATGAAAACGTGGCAGGCGTATCGCTGTGAAAGGAATGGGAGAGTGAGAAAAGGAATCTGATAGCCAGTAGGCCTTCAAAGGAAGACGAATTGGTCTTAATGAATGGAGGGGAATTGAACCGGGAAGGTGGCAGAATGGCAGAAAAGAGGAAGGAATGACAGGGAAAGAAGAGACCATTCTTAACAAAGGAAGAAAGAGGGGAGAGAAGAAGAGAACGAAAGCCAAACAGAGAAGACAACGAATGCAATCACCATAACAGACTACAGATATTTCTACGCCAAACTATCAAAGCAAAACCCTGTTAAAAAAAGGGAACGGACAATGTAATTTCCGGAAATCTTCTTACGAATCCGGTCGTTAAGACGATTCAAGGAATGAAGTTTTGCCTCTGAAACATGCAACATTTCATATTTCTTTCTCTCCTTCAATAATATTTACTAAGGAATATTCAATTTCGTAAGAGCAAAAAAAAAAGAAGAAAAAATTTAAATTCAATGGAACCGGCTTGTGAAGGGGTTCGTGAAGCTTGGTAGGAAGAATGACGAGAAAGGCCAGAATCTGCCAAGGAAGGAGTGGCGTAGACGTCGCCCCCGCGTCTGAGGAGAAGAGCATAAATAGACAGGTCAGTGAAGTATGAAAAGGCAGGGAAGTTGAGCAATTGTTGAGAAAATAAGAAAGAGGTAGAAGGGCTGAAAAGGGGCTAAGAAGGAAATCCCCCCCCCCCTTCTTGACATTATCTCGCAACAATAAGCACCACAGAACAAAATCAAACTGGTAGAGAGCCCGAGGCATCAGACATGGAAAATTGGTGATGGATAAAGGAGCGAGAGGTGGGAAAGAGAGGGAACTGAAGAGAGGGAGACTAAAAGAGAAAGGGGAGAGGGTGGAAAAGAGGAGAGAACGAGAGTGACAGAGAAAAGGGGTACTCTCCAAAGCAGGTACCACAACTGACTGCTGTTAGAATTGGACATGCCTGTCCTGAAGGGGCATGGAGAGGAGGAGAGTGCAAGGGGAAGGAGAGAAGGAGAGAAGGAGAGAAGGAGAAAGAAAGAGGCATAGAAGAGACGAGAAGTAGAGAAAGCTCATCTCAGTTGCCCAAGTATACCTGTCTCTGCAGGCTCCCGTCTAAGTTGCAAGGAAAGGGATGACCATTTGCATAGTGCTGAAGAGTCAGCCGAAGGGTGAGGAGTACAGAGAGAGAGAGAGAGAGAGAGAGTGAGAGAGAGATTGAGAAAGTGAAAGAGATTGACTGAGTGAGAAAGAGAGTAGGAACTCTTTCTTGAGGCAACTGTAACATTCAAGTGTGTTTTATAATATTTCTCTATTTTGCATCAAAGGGAGTCAATAGATAACCATGATAAAGTTAAAGAATTTAATTTTGTCTATTTATTCTCACGGGACCTAGGGATGAGAGATATTTGTTCGACTGGAATAGTGCCATAATTCATCGAGTGGTAAAGATAGATAAAGAGAGAGAGAGAGAGAGTGAAGGAGAAGAGAGAGAGAGTGAAGGAGAGGAGAGAGAGATAGAGAGAGAGAGACGATAAGCATGAACTAAAAGAGATATGCATAGAGAAAACCCGAGAAAGAAAGTAAGATGAAGAGCAAGTCGGAAAATGAAACAAGTGAAAAGGGACAGAAGACTTCTTGCTATGAGGGGCGTTCATGAGTGGCCTAGTTGCGTGGATAATAACAAGTAGTTATTGTGAGAGAAGGAGGTGACCAAGCAAAGCACGAAGGAATTGAGAATACTCCTGACCTTCTTCTCCTGCGTTCCTCCTTCATGGCAGAAGCAGAGAGATAGACAGCGAGCGAACTAGAGAGAGAAGGAAAGAGAGAGAGAGAGATAGAGAGAAATATAGAGATTGAGAGAGAGAGAGAAAGAAGAGCTCAAAATGGTGAGGACTGTCGACTCTGAAGACAATAGCTCAAGCAGTGCGCGAGATTTCAACTGATGGATTTACGAGGCAGGCATTTGAAAGTCGCGCTCATTGGAGTGAAGACGTGCCATAAAAGTGGAATTAGAATAGCAGAGAGGATGAAGGTAAGAGAGAATAAAGAGGAATATGGAAGGGAAAAGTATGAAGGAAGTGAGAAAGAGCAAGGGAAAATGGTAAGTAACACTAAAGGCGGATCAGATAGCAACGGAGTTTGCAATGGTGAACATTCTGGGATTGCAAGGAAGAAGAGACTAGCCAAGAAAGACAGAGTCATTCTTGAGAAAGAACGTTTTAGACAGGAAACTCTACTTGCACTGTATTACGAATGATGAGTGAAGATAGCATAAAGAAACCTGGCCAAATGTGATGATCTGGCTGCTCGAGAGATGGTGGAATCAACCAAAATCCAGTTGCGTCGGCCATCCATCCAATTCGAAGCTGATCTCACATGGCCATCTCTCTCTGTAAACATAGAAAAGTGACACGAACACTATTGAACAGCCTGTAGACGAATTATTCACTTTATTAGCCAATTGGATTGGATTAGATGTATGAAATCAATATTAGAGTCAAGCAGAAGCCGACCAGAGGACTGAAGGGCTCGTGGACACTCTCGTTATCTCCTGGATCCAGGATTCCATTGCTCTTCTTCTCGCACATCATCCATTCTATATCTCATCTCTCCTATTTCTCTCTTCTCTCTCTCTTCTCTCTCTCTCCTCTCTCCCTCTCTCTCTCTCTACTCCCTCTTTCTTTCTCTCTCTCTCTCTCCTCTCTCCCTCTCTCTCTCTCTACTCCCTCTTTCTTTCTCTCTCTCTCTCTCTCTCTCTCTCTCTCTCTCTCTCTCTCCCCGACATGGACACATGATGAGCGGAGAGCGCAAAGTGCACTGGCATCCCCCTTGCGAGTGGACACGAGAGAGCACAGTGATAAGAGAGAGCGATGGAGAGAGAGATAGCCATGCTTGTTAGTGCAAACAGAAGAGAGGATGAAGGAAGATAATGAAGTGGATGACAAATCTCGTCAGACAGAACAAGAAAATGAAACAGAAGAGAATCGGTCAAGAAAAAGATATTCGAAGATTAAGCCTAATTTAAGCTTCAAACATCAGAGAAGCGCAGATTTCAATGCAAAGGGGATGGCAGAGCACATGCATATGCAGAAGCTTCTGCAGAAGAGGCAAACCGTAAAAGTTGTCTTGTGGTAAATAGAACCTCTGTGACTTCCTATAGGAAGCACAACTATTGGCTAGGAATGCTCAGCCATTTCCATTAGTCGTTGCTATCCACCTCTCCTTAATTATGTGATCCTCAGTCCTTAGTTGAACTTGTGTCATGTAGCTAATATAATTTGTTAAATTATAAGTCGTGCCCCTCCCACAATATCAAATATACTTCACGCATTCTGTTCTACAATTAGAAGCTCCTGCCGGAATCATGAACTTGACCGATCGCACTACAGAATGAAAATTGTTGACTAAGAGTACTATTGTTTTTGAATTGCAAGTAGCAAGGCTTCTCCGTTTGGTAGATCTTCTCGGTGTTCGGGCACACTCGAGCCTTCTTGCGTGGCAGGTACAAGGCCCTTGAGGGCATATCTTTTTCTTCCTCTCTTTTTCTGCTGGCCGGTCCCCCTCGCGACACTTTGCAATTTCATGTCGCGGGTTACGCAACCGCTATTCCTACCACCGGCACCAACCTGTCCCTATTAATCCATGTTATATGAGTATTCATGCGGTTCTCCTTCAGTACTCATAAGGCAGAGAGCGAGAGATGAGCTCGCAGATCATCTCGATCCATGCGGGGCAGTGCGGCAACCAAGTCGGCCACAGCTTCTGGCGGATGCTGTGCGACGAGCACGGACTGCTGCCAGACGGCACTCTGCGGCCACCCAACCAGGGCGCCGGCGGCAGACGCAGCTTTGATGACAGCAAGAATGTCTTCTTCAACCAGGTTGGACTGCCCTTCCTCCAATGTGCGATTCGCTGAATTGCATCTGAAGGCAGACGACGGCCACTACGTGCCACGGGCCCTGCTCGTGGACCTCGAACCGCGGGTCATCAACTCCGTCCTGACATCCGACTACTCCAAGCTCTTCTCCAAGGTTCTGCTTTATCTTTCTGAGAAGGGCCATGTTTATCATTCACTTGGTAATACAGGAGAATGTGTACCTCTCTGAGTCTGGAGGTGGTGCAGGAAACAACTGGGCAAGTGGATACCTTCAAGGGAAGTAAGGTCATCTTCCGCATTTCTCTATTTGCTTAATCGTAGGATTTATCTTTATAAATTTTATCGTCATGCACTTAAATGTGACAACCAAGTCTTGTGACTTGCTGTTTTCCAAATTTCTTCTTCATCTCCCATTTCTTGCAATCGCCGTGGAATTAAGCGAAGTGTTCGAGAAGATCCTCGACATGGTTGATCGGGAGGCGGAGCTGTCCTCCTACTTGGAAGGGTTCAACTTCACTCACTCTGTGTCCGGTGGAACTGGGTCTGGATTGGGCTCGCGACTCTTGGAGAAGCTCAGAGATCGGTGAGGTCTTCGCCATAACTTCTATTTCATTCTAAATCAAGGAGAGGTGTTTGAGGAGTTTAAGGTAACAAAGAAGAAGAAAAAGCGATTGAGTAACCAAATTTGTTGTTATTCGGTTACTGTAATGGAAGCAGGGTTGTGCTTTTCTTCGATTTGAACTAGTACTTTTCTCTATAATATATAACCTATGAAGACAGAGTTGCCTCTTTAGATATCCGAAGCAGATGATCCAAACGTACTCTGTGTTCGGGGACCAAGATGCCTCGGATGTAATTGTTCAGCCATACAACACAATACTTACTCTGCAGCGACTCAAGGTTAAAGGAGCTTGAAAGTCGTTAACTCTTAGCACGAAATGCCGACTCATTCAAGTACCGTAGTCGTGAGCCGCGCGTTCTTGGCAATTTGCCAAGATCCTTGTTCGAAACTTTTTCTATTAAAACATGCGTTTGATTGGGCGATTTCAAATTGGCGGTTTGCGTCCGTTTGGTGAATCATGAATATGCCGGCATATATTTTACGGCCGAACGACGAAATTTCACGCTTTTCGGTCTTTTTTACGGCCGAATGACGAAATTTCACGCTTTTCGGTCATGATATGCTCGTCAATCCTATTTGGCCGTAATTTGGTCAGCGGACTAATATTAAATCTAAAGTTCTGTATAAATTACTAATATTTCTCTCATGATCAGGCGACTCTTTTCAGATGCAAATTACTCCTCTAACTTTTAGTTTAGTAAATTTATTTTTTGCTGATGCTTTCGCAAGCTCAATCCGGACATATTCACAGAATCATCCTTATAGCAAAAAAATTGAGTTTTTGCCTCCTTTAAGAGGCATTTTGTTTCTTCACATTTGATGTTCCGTGAAATGGTATTAGAATTGAAATTAGTCTTTGTTCGACGATAGACTTTCAAAGCGTATGTCACATTATTATATCCAGGATTGTGCCAACTCCGTGGTGGTGCTGGACAACACGGCACTGAACAGAATTGCTGCAGATCGTTTCGGAGTTGCCACTCCCTCTTTCGACCACGTCAACACTCTCGTATGATTACTTGGGTCTTTCTGGTTCAGCTTTTTTTCTTTTCTCTCAAGATCTTTCCTGTCAACCCTTTTATACCCTGTCTCACACTCTCACTCCCTCTCCACTCTCTCTCTCTCTCTCTCTCTCTCTCTCTCTCTCTCCTCTCTCTAGCTCTATTTCCTCTACAGGTCTCCCGTATCATGTCGGTGACAACCGCGACGATTCGCTTCCCCTCTGCGATGTACACTCAGCTGAAGCATCTGATCTGTCTGCTCTGCCCGTTCCCGCCACTCCGCTTCATTCAAACTGGTATCTCGATGAAAATGTTTTTATCCCAACGAGATTGTTCCAATAAAGAAACGATTGCAGTGGTATTCTAGGATAGAAGCAGATGAATTTAGAATGATAGACGCGTAAAGTAACTGTGAATCTGTTTTCTTATGTTGAAGCAGTTGTGATTGGATTGCCTTGAGGTTTCTCTCCGATCGCTGATCCTCAGAAGGAGTTCGTGTCGAAGACAACGGTCCGCGACATTGTTCGTCGCTTGCTCCGTCCCGATTCTATGATGGTTTGTTCTTCTTGCTTTTCATTTTGTGTCCTTCAAAGAGAACACCATTCCAGCTGTTTAAATATTTTCCCATTTTGTGTTCTTGTTCTGTTTATTTACATTTTTAAGCAAATATAATATCTTATTGTATTGAAGTGACATTAATTTGTTATTTATCAAGGTGTCCACAAAGCGAACGGCAAACGATGATTCTTGCCTGCTGGCGGGAATGATTATTCTTCAGGGAGGCTTTGAGCAGCACGAGATTTCCGATGCGTATGCCATGGTTAGTTCGTGACAGACTGTTCTATTTAAACTATTAAATTGATCAAAATAAATGTACCTTTGTTATAGGTATCTTTCTTGATGCATATGACTAGATTATTTGCACTTGCAAAATAATGTATAAAGAAGTGACCTGTTCGAGATTCACGACCGGGAGATGATCCGCCTGGCCCCGTGGGTCCGTTGCAACCCTCTCACCATCCTCAAGGCGTCCCAGTCTCCGTACCTCAAGCCGACTTATAAGGTACTCTTCTCATTTCATTCATACCGCTGGTATTTTATCCATACTTTTTTGACCTGTTTTTCATTCGCAAAACAACAGGCATTTGAAATTTTTTTTATTTAGAAAAGTTATAGGTATCTTTGTTAACTTGAAGAAGATTAGAGAGTTAAGAATGGAAACGATTTGCAGGTGTCCGGGTTGATGCTGGCGAATCACACGAACATCGCTTCACTCTTCCAAGGGGTGCTTGGGCAGTTCGACAAGCTCAGAAGCAGAAGAGCATTCATTGATAGGTAATAACTATTAGAAAGGATGGAGACAGAAGAGGATTCATTTGGAGAAAGAGACGGATACGAAGCTGCCATTCAGATTCGAGAAAGAGCCAGGATTCACGAGCGATTTCATGGAGGAAGCGGCGGAGAGTGCGAGGGAACTGGTGGAGTCGTACTCAGATATCAACAAACCAGACTTCTTCGATGCATAGGCGGAGGGAAAACTACAGTGCTGTCCGGGTCAATCTTAATCACTTTTATTGCTTGTCAATCAGTAAATATGACGTTCGTCAATGCCTTTCTCCCAGGTTCTATTATTTTATCATGCCTTCACGTTTGTCTCTAGCTTTTCTCATCAACACCATTGGAACAGATTTTCAAGTTGATGGATAGTGAGAAAACGAATTTCCTTGCATCAGAATCTTATTTATTTACCGTCAGAAAAGTGGCACGAATACGAGTGTATGCTCGTTGTTGTTTGTGTTTTTTTATTATAATTATTTGTTGTCATGATCTCTTGTTTTTTCTTTCTGTATGAATCTGACGTAAGCTAGCATGATTTACGTTGTACTTTGTTAACGGCTCCATAAAGTGTTTGTGACTTTATTCTCCTCTCATGTGTGGCATTTCGGGATAAGTACTGGGCATCCAACGCATTTTAAAAAGCCTAAGAAACTATGAACTCTATTTGACTAGGACCTTTGAGCAAATGAGCAGATTCGAAATGAGTCATCTTTCGATGTTTGGAAGCGACGGTAGCCAGGCTTTGCTTTATTCTTAGTGGGCGACTAGAACTGCTGCAACAGTCAGCTAAGCAATGCCACAGCTGCAAGGATTAGACGAGTGAGTGAAAGAGAAAGTGAGTGAGCAAGTGAAGAGATGTCATGAGAGAACACCGACAAGTATTAGAGTTAGAATTAGTAAGAGAAGAAAGACTGGAGCGACGCAGAGACAACAGACGGGGAGGATCCAATGCCACCACGGCGCCGCGGGACCTGGCAGAGGACACAGTACACGAAGTCGACCTCCTTCCGAGTTCCTGCGCATTATCAATCCATTCATCAGGCTCGTTCTTGTTAGCATCATTTTGTTAGTAATATATTTTCATCCTATTAAAGCATTATGCTGTGCCATAGTTTAGAAAGAGAGGGAACATAAAATGGCGATATACAGCAATGTTTGAGAGAAAAAAACAAGTGTCATCAGAAATTTTCAAAGTTGAGGTAGTCAAGAGAGTCATTTCGTATCGCAAGAGATCAAAAAAAGCCAAATAAGGGCAGAAAAGATGAGGATTGCAGCCAAAGAAAGAGGAATCAAAGTCGCAGCCCAGAACTTGAGCTTCCATCTGGGGTACTCATTGCCCCAGTAAGATGTTCGATTTCGTATTCTGAAAGTGCCGTGGAAAAAAGCGAAGTCGAGAAAGTAAAATAGAAAGGCCATTGCTGCCTGCATGCATAAATTAGAAAAGTGGAAACAAAATTTTACCTGTAAGAGAGATCAGCTTGAGAAGGACTCATGACAGACTTGAGGGGAGCGAGGCCGATGAGATACAGCTTCTCCTCTTCATTCCTTGTCTCCTTCCAGTCTGCAGATTGGCAAGACATTCAATGGCTGTGTATGTGATTAAGCATCAACTTAGTTGTACTTCTAAGCTGGTGAGGGGGAGGAGGGGGCGGAGCATCTTCCTCAGTAGCCAAGGGGGCGGCTTGTGCAGTTGGAGGAGAAGCCGCCCTTCCTTGCTGCGCCTCCATTTCACTACAACAAAGAATACATCCAAGTGAATGAGAGAAAGAGCAGACCGCTTCACAAGAGAAGATTGGTGTGCAGAAGAAGCTTCAGAGACTTCTCCGCCTTGCAGGAGTCGATTCGGCCTCTCCACCACCACAGGAACTTCTCGCACTCTTTCTTCTGCTGTCTAAACACTATCCTATCAAATATTATTTTATGCAATACTATTAAAATCATAGATAATAGATTTCGTGACATTTACAATTTGTCGAGGCCGATGAATAAGAGGGCGAGGTCTCAGTGGATCCGACGTCGCAATTTCCCCAGTTCGACCGACATCTTCCTGGCTTCCCTTAAGCAGAAGACAGAGATCGGCAGAGAGGAAGAGAGAAAGTAGGAAAGAGACCTTCTGTGACATGTGCAGAGAAACAACGATGGGAGAGTGAGATTGGCGCATGCTTTGGGGATGAGGATGTTGTTCTGCCCAATCTCAACAACGTTATTTATAATCATATTTTAAAAATTAAATAGAAAATAACGAATCTATGTATCGAAATATATTTTGATATACACAGTTATTCTCATACCGGTGCTGGAGAGGCTGGGGAAGCTCCGGAAACACGCGATTCTCTAAAAGGGCTTCAGATATGCAAGTACATATGTACATATGTCTAAATTAATCAGAGAAGTGCGGGAGAGAAGAAAGGTTAACCTCAGAATATTTTCACCGGCTCGTCTCAACGATTTTTCCCGTCGGACCATCTCAGGAGACTTGGCAATCGATGTTGGCATTGAAGGAGACTGAACTACACCTGGAGATCTAAAGACAATTCAGGACTTATTTGGAATGGGGAGATGACAAGAACCAGAGAGATCTCACCTTAAATCACACGGAGAACGGATGTGTTGATACCGTTCTTGAATTGTAGCAGCAGGAGTGACAACTTGATGGGGAGATCTGGTAGAGATGAATTCCACTTGCTCATAAGGGGAGCAATGAAAGAGAAAGAGAAGGCGAGAGAGCGAGAGAGAGAGACAGAGAGAGAGAGAGATGAGAGGGAGAGGATGCGAGAGAAAGAGAGAGACATAGGAGATGAGAGAGAATTGGAGTCGACAAATGGTTGTTTCCACTGACACTTTGGGTTCGCTGCCACTGGACTTCCTCTTGTGCCTGCTCATCCGACCGATTCCGTTGCGGAGAAAAGAGCTGACTCCGTTCCTCACTTCTTCCTTCATGCATTCAGTTCTCTCTTTATTTTAGTCAAATCAAGGAAATAAAATGAGATAGAGTTGTTATCTATTCTGATTCCATTATTAGTTGCTTTAAAGCAAATAGTGAGAAGAGAGAACCCTTTGTTCTGCAACTGCTGCCTGGTTTTCATAGAAAGGCTCTTCGATTACTGTTTCGCGTCGGGTTAGAATTTGGGGAGGATTTCTGCAAGAATGAGAAGCCTTCCTTGTTGAAGATGAAATATGAAATTATGACAAGTAAGAGATTAACGGTGAGTGAAGAGGCAACAGCTGTGATAGTCGATTTGGAGCTTCATCCAGTCGAGGAAAATGAGAGCGACTCTCTTCGTCGTACAGATATCTTCAAGCAGAAAAAATGCAAGTTACATACATACATCTTCCTTTGTTTCAAGGAAAATCAAACCTCACATACTAAACTTCTGTAAGTATGCACCTAATAGAGGGGGAGTCTCCAATGGGGCGTGGGCTGACTCGTCTTCCAGAAGGTTCTCGTGAGTGCAGTCGGGTTGACATCGCGACACTGCCAGGGCTGCTCTCCGAACTCTTCTCTGTCGGCGACCTGGTACCCTTTCTTTTTAAAGTGGACAAAGAAGTTTGATAGTTGCAGGAATGGGTCTGCTCCGTGAATGAACGGAGAACCTCTCGTGGTGTGGCAATGCTCCATTCACGAATGTCTTGGTGACATAGTGCGTTTCTTGAAGAGAAGAATGGCCGACGACGTCCACGAGAGTTCCGATTTGGCCGTGGAGAGGAAAGTGACGAGTGGGGGAAGAGTCATTCTCCACCTGAAAGTAACGAGTGGCGGAAGAGTCATTCTCCTCCTGAAAGTGACGAGTGGGGGAAGAGTCATTCTCTTCCTGAAACCAATTCTATTAATCTGAAGCTGTAAGTAAGAAGAAGGCGACATTCAATGGCTAGAAAGAGAAACCTGAGCCTGATAGGGGATTCTCTTCTCTTCGTTCTCTGCTCGATTGGAAGTGCCATCAAACCTGTCATGTTCACTTCTTTTCCTTCAGAGAAAGCAAATGAACAAGTGGAGGTGTACCGAATGACACTCGGCCTGGCAGTTCCTGGCGAGAGATCTTCGCTGCGGAAGGTCTGAGATCGGAGCTGGAAAGCAGGCGAGGCGAGTGGCGCCGAACTCTGCTGAAAGAGGAGGAGAAGGATGTGGAAAGGAAGGAAAAGCAAGAAAAGAGACCTGGAAGTGCGCATCTCTTCCTTCGCCGCTCTTCTCTCTTCCCACCAACTTCACTGAAATCGTCTCATCTACGATAATCTGAAAGGAAATACGTGAATCCAGCCGCTGGATCAAAATCTGACCTTCTGAGGAGAAGTTTGCAATGCGGATGGCAGCCCCGCAGGGGGTTTATCTACGATTCGGTCCTCCACGGTCGACGATGAGGTCTACAATTATATACGACTCTATGTATGTATGTATGTATGTGCGAAATGTGTACATACATGTACATATGTACATATCGGATGCGTGGTTAGAACTTTTACAAAGATTTATCTGCGCCAAATTCTTCGAACCTGGAAGATGCTGACTTTGGTACGAGGCGTGGTGGATTTTTCAGTAGAGAAGAGAGTGATCGGAGGGGGCAGATCGTACTGTGATGAAGTCGAGCGGATTCCATCTCTTTCACCTGAAGCAAGTGCTTCGGGTGATAACATTAATGGAGTCCATAAGGAAGATTAAACGAGACCGTTGTCTAAAGAACGGAGAAGGATGTTTCTTCTCAAGTTTAACAAAGCGTCCTCTGAAGTCTTCTCAATGACACTCGTCCACGTTGAAGAGGACGACGAAGACTGTGATTCGGATCCATTCTCCGGTTGCAGCAATAATCTAAAGTCGGGCAATCGAAATATTGTATAAATAATAAAAAGGTGCTTTACCTAAATCGAGGAGGCTCTGGCTCAAGGCCGGAGTAGGACTGCGGAGGAAGCGATTGCAGTCGCTCTACGAGGCAGTCGAAACTCGACTCTGACATCTCCCAGAAGTTGGCACGGAGGAACTCTTTCAGGGAGTCATCTGACAAACTTTCAAGCTAAATGCAGTAAAGGAGATTAAACGAGGTAAAAAAAACAGTTGAGAAAATTTTCATTTCTAAATTAATCAAGCAATGAAAGGAGAACTTTATGAAATACCGTGTTTCCGCTGAAAAAGCGTTGACCAGTTCATTTTGAAGGCTGGATGGTCCTGGAGAGAAAGACGACGAAGAATAGGAAGAGGAGGGGCACCACCATTCCAATTGGTGAGGAGAACCACAAGATTGGAATGCAACCAAGAAGGAAGCAACGACAACATCTACAAGGGAATCTGCATTAAGATAATCGAGAGATGAGGGAGAGGGCGAGATAGAAACAGAAGATAAAAGGAAAGGCAGACAACGTGCAGATGCAACAACCTGGTGGAGAGACTCTTCTCGTCCATGAGGAAGTCTACCATTTGAGTTAATAAGCACGCAGACCAAGTCAATCCGCAGTCGTGGATTCTGTTCCAGC
The DNA here is from genome assembly GCA_945643635.1 of Allodiplogaster sudhausi. Taxonomy (NCBI): domain Eukaryota; kingdom Metazoa; phylum Nematoda; class Chromadorea; order Rhabditida; family Diplogasteridae; genus Allodiplogaster; species Allodiplogaster sudhausi. Next base: position 12,219,155 of record CALZFC010000006.1, on the reverse strand, counting down.
CAGCCCGCCAGCATCTCCTTGTCTCCATCTCTGCAACAGTTATTGCTTTTTTTTTATTTAAAAAGATTTGTACTGAACAATTAGCATTTATGTGCATACAGCTTAAAAATTCGCATGAGAAGCTTTAAACGAGTACGGTCGCCGAACGATTTAATGAACGTTTTTGCCATCCTATCATTTTCTCAATTCTTTTTGGAAGCGGGTTTCTACGGACTGGAAAGTGAACTAGGAAATGAAGGCTCGAAGGGATGTTATTACTTTTTGATGACCGTTCTCCTTCAAGGGCTTACATATTCTCACTTGACATCGACGACAATTGGACGGAAACTCATGCGTGATTCATTGAAGACATAGCAGATCACAGCCTTTGTCGGGGTTGAAGCGTCAAATTTCTGAACTAACTAGCATAAGAATGGAAAAGGAGATGGAGAAAGCAGAGTAAGGGTCGAGAAAAGAGTGAGAGAGAAGAGAGAGAGAAAGAGATAGAAGGGAGAAAGAGAGAGAGAGAACGAAAGCGAGAGAGCGAGGAAGATCCTCAACCTCTCACTTCATCTGCGATGTGACATCTGAATTGGTCGTCCTTGTCGACTCCATAGAAGAAATTGCATAAGACATCTATGATACCAGCTTTCTCCTCTCGGTCTCCGCCCAACAGAAGAATTATTCGATCCTCTCGGTTTTTGCTGTCTGTAATATCCCATTTCATACGCACAATATACAGATATTTTTTAATTCTTTAACATTATTAATAGAGAGCATATGAACATCCAGGGTACCTTGTTCAGCACCGGCGAAGACAACTCGAATGTTCGGAGGCCCGAAGGCCTCCCCTACGAATTTGTTACTTCGCGGACAGAAGTCTCCCTCATCCGCTGGCGGGGGCCGCTCCATGTAACTGCTAGCGTGAATATCGGAGGAGGGGAGAGAAGAGAATTTTATATTCTGAGAAAATTAAGAGGAAAAACAATGAAAATAATATATTGAATACTGAAGATCGATATATGACAGCAAATTTGAAGAAAGAGAGTTAGCATATGCAACTTTTGATCTGTCCGGCACTCGACAGTCCACGATGTATAATACAGTGAAGAGAGACAGGAAGAGGGCATAGATGGAGAGACAAGGGAGAGAGATAACGACGGTGAAGAGAGACAGGAAGAGGGCAGAGATGGAGAGACAAGGGGGTGAGATTACGAGAGTGCGCGTAGTGTAAAGTGATAGAAAGAGAGAATGACAGATGGCATTTGACAACCAGACTGGGAGATGCGCATGTTGCTGCTAGTGCGGGAGGTGAGGCTGACTCTTGCAGTCAGGAAGTACACTTAGAGAGTGTAGTATGAAGAGAGAGCGGCAGAGAATCAGAGGGACAGCCATGGTGAGAAACTGTTACAAGACGGGCAAAAACTGATAAGGAATCAGGCGTAACGAGGAATGGTTGCATTTAGAGAAGGAAGAGAAGATGACTAACTGAATCATGGATCTTGAAGTCGAGTCGGTGCTTGCAGCGCTCTTATGGCAAGGACCTTAAATTTGCACATCAGAAGAATATTAGCTAGAAATTAAATTGGAATGAATGAACTACATAGCTCCGTTCTATGCCATTTTAGAGTATTTGCACAGAGAAAGCTCAAGCTGTGAGCAACTCGCAGTGATAAAGAAAGACAAAATGTGAGTGAGAGAGAGGGAGAGAGAGAGAGAAGGAGAGAGATATGAGAGGAAGAAGAAAAAGAAGAAGAAAGGAAAAGAAAAGCCTGTCCGAAAGAAAAACGCAACAAGCAAGGACACTGAAGGAATGCGTGAAGTTTTGCCAAATGAGAAGAGTTTCGATGTACGTAGTATGTATGTTATGAAACAGAAGATGCCAGGAACCCTTTGTTCAAACAGTACGGGTTAGTGAGATCAGATATCAAGGGGAAAGGGATATGATGAGAGAATTAGAGAAAGAGAGAAATAATGGGAATAGTTAAAGAGCGAGAGAGTGAGTGAGAGACAGAGAGATAAATAAAGAAGTTACGTAGACAAAAGGAAGAGTCAACATCAGTAGTTGAGGAGGTGTGAATGAGCTTCTTGATGGATTCAGAGCACTCTTCATCGAGAACATTGTGAGAGAAAGAGCATAAGAAAGAAGAGCAGAGAACTACCGTAGAAATGAAGAAGTTGATGAGAAGGACACTCTGCTATCTCATGAGACAGCTGTAATGAGAGAAACTATCCAAGTTCTATGAAAAAAGAGAACATGCTCCTTTCTTGTTCTTTCTTCGAATTACTTTCCTTTCTCATTCTCGCTCTCTCGCGCTCTCCCTCTCTCTCTCGCACTCTTTCTTTCTCTGTCTTTCATTCTCGTTCCCCTTATCTGCCCGTTAGTGGTGATAACGCATCACTTTTCGTTTTTAATAATTAATGTGTTATATTTGTTTCAATCCGCAGTCCCTACTTGTATTACAGTTGGTAGAATTTATATTTTAATGCATTTAAACATTTCTTACACTATTACTAATATTTCTTTGTATATACAGTTATGTACATACATACATAGATACATATTTACATACATATATGAAGTATTAGCGAACCTCATTTCCGCCATTTTTCTCATCATGTCTTTGTGATTGTGTATGAATGTTGCAGAAAAAGGCAGTGGCCGATAAGAGAAAGGTGAAAAAGGTGAACTTGTCATCATCAATCACGTTCACTGGCACGATATACACGTAAATGAAGGCGAGAATCAATTTGAGGAGAGAGAGGGAGAGAAAAAGAGTGAGAGAACTGAGTAGAGGGAGAGAAAGAAAGAAAGAGAGAAAGAAAGAAAGAGATTGACAGAGATACAAAGATTGGATGAAGTTGCCAAAGAGGAAAGAGAGGAAGTAAAATAACTGTGGCCGAATAAAAATTTTTAAATGAAAATGGACAGGCGATACAAACTGCCGATTGCTTGTATGCATGAATATTAGCGTGTATTTGAGAATGCCCAAGAGTGCATTGCTTGGTTCGTTGTCGACGCTTCTCTGCTACATATTTATGCATCTTCAATTCGCCTATTGATGAAGCAAACCAAAAGTGTGATAATCGGAATAGCTATCTCGAAGCATGGATCGGAAGGGTGTTCGGCTCAGTATGTCATTCAACCCGATGGCACCGGAAAATTCTTCGTCCAGGGGATTTCCTTCGTCGGAATGTTCTTCTCGCAGTTTGTGTGCACGACCTATGCTTAATCGAGACAATTACATTCTACTTCCTCGCAGACCACTGATTCCATTGTGACCAAGGCTTGTAGAGAAAGAAGAGAGCGAGGGTGTTGTTACCTTGGCTACGGTTCCGCTCCTCCCTCTACTGGCTAAGAGCTTCCTCTAATTCTCTCTCACATAATAATTAGCTTCATTTCTGGATGTTTTGCCAGCAATTTCTCATTGTCACCCAACACTTTCCTAGCTGCGTTATAAACAAGCATTGACCACAAATTTCTCCTCATTAGCTGAGGAGGAAGTACAGTTTATGAAAAACAAAGAGAGAAAAAAATTCCCCTGTTGAAAAATGTTCTTTCGCTTCGTCAAAAATGTGAAGTGTCTGCAGGAGTACATTTTACTATGAGGACTTCTGGACCAAATCTACCAGATGTCGGAGGAAGGCGGCCAATTTTTCTTTCTATCATCTCTCTTTCTCTCCTTCTCTCTCTCTCTCTCTCTCTCTCTCTCTCTTTCTCTCTCTCTTCTTTTCTCTCTTCTCTTTTCTCTCTACCTCATTCAGACTGGCCAGCTTGCCTGTTTCTATGTCTTTCTTTTTCTCCTTTCATCTGCTCTCTCCATCTGTCTTCTTCTTCTTCAGCCGTCATTAAAAGCACGAAGAAGGAGATATTCACTCCTTTCTGGAAATGAGCTACAACTTCTCGTCAGCACAAATACCCAACTCAGCACACATCCTCGCCTCTTTATTTCAATCTCCTTGTCAGGTCCTCTATGTCTCTCTCTCCCTCTCTCCCTCTTTCTCTCCCTCTCTCTCTGTCTCTCTCACTCTTCCTCCACCCCTCTCCCTCTATCTACTTTCCATTATTGCTGTTTGCAAGCAGAACTCCAGATTGATGTCGCGATGGTGGTTCCGCAATCCATTTCCTTCCAGCGCTGCTTTTGGTTTTCCGTGTCGCAGTCTTGTTATTTCATTTGCTTTCAGTCAATCTCCCACACTTCCTTTCTTTCTCTTCCATGTCTCACTTAATCTGTCTGCTCCTCTGTTTTCCATCATTCTTCTGCTCTCTTTTTCCTCTTCTTCCCTTTCATTTTCTGTTTTAGTCTTCCATTTTCCCCGCCAATCAGATTCATGAAATTCTGCGATTTCTGAGAGCACATTTTTGCATGCCTCGTCCAATGAATTGCTGGCATTTTCATTAATGTCAAGCTTACATTTTATAAATCGAGAGCGAGCTTTTCTTGGAAGTTGTCTTGGTTTCGCCATTTCGTTTGAAAACAGACAACGCATATCAAGTACAATTTAAATTAAACTTACTTTTTAAATGTGAATTTCCACCTGGAAAAAAGCTCGAAAGATATGAGAAAGGTGAAGTCATCTTCTCTTCCTTCTCTAAATGCAACCATTCCTCGTTACGCCTGATTCCTTATCAGTTCTTGCCCGTCTTGTAACAGTTTCTCACCATGGCTGTCCCTCTGATTCTCTGCCGCTCTCTCTTGGTCTTTCTGCCACTCCATAATTGAACTGATATTCTTCGTTCAAAACGTCACCAATATTATCTTCCTTCACTCTCATCCTCATCTGGAAAAAGACGTATTCATTTCTTAACGAATTGCATGCCCTCGATGCATTCAGGCAGATCTTTCCTTTACGTAGTGCGAATGAACAGATTTGCATGCTAGAACACGACGCCAATTAGTACAAGATGAATTCTAATATCAATTGTAATGAATGTTAATGTGCCGGGTGATCTTCCTCTTTTGCGTCACAAATATCCTCGATGTCGTAGAGAATCTTCATCTCTGTATGGAATATCAGATGTTCCAACTTAAATACATGAGGATTTTGAGAATTGTGATCGATGTAATCCAAATGTCGACTCGTTCGGATCATCCAAGAAGAGAATAGCAGAAGGAGAGGAAAAGGAGCAGACGGCGAGGAAGAGAAACAGGAGGAAAGAGAGAGAGGCCAGAGAGAGAGAAATACAAGCAGAAGGAGAGGAAGAGAAGCAGACGGAGAAGGAGAGGGAGGGCCAGAGAAAGAGGGAACAAGATGCAAGATGAAGCGCAAGCCTTCAGCAGAGAGGAGCTGCAACTCGTCCAGTGCTCTCATCCCGGTCAGTCTAGTCCTCTTCTCACATCTTCTCCTTTTATTTCTTCTTTATTTATAATAACTTTTAAATGTGATTGCTATCTGTTCATTTTAATCTCAGCAACGAAGTTGCCATTTTATAGTCAGAGGGGAAACTCATATCTTCAGTTTGTGAAGATATTAATGTACAGGAGTACAATTTGTAAACCGTTGCCCATGTCCGCGACATTTTAGTGCTCGATCAAAACTCAATATAACCCAGAATTGCAGCAGAGCAGCCAATGATTACGATGGGAGGAGATTCGAAGAAAGAAACAGAGGATGCAGAGGAGGACGGAGGGGCCAAGCAGAGTCAAGTTGTTCTCCTCAATCCACATGGGCAGACGGCCACTCAGCATGTCAGAAGGAAACACAAGAAGATCTCTACCAAGTATGGAAGAGCTCCCTTCTCCTTCTTCCAGGCAAGACATTAGAGGGAGAGCGAATAAGAGAAATAGAGTGAGAAAGAGAAGGAGGTGAATTGAGATCTCAATTTCTCATTGTTAATAAGAATCTTTGTTGATTGTAGTGCGGGGGCAATAACCAGTCGTGCTCATGAGATGGCCTCCCTTGCAGGTGCTGGCCCTCGGTTGTCTGCTCCTCTCTCTGATACTCGCATGCGTTGCAGTGGAGACTTGGCTGTCAGTTCATTCTGTCACTCCCTTATTTCAACTAGTCTCTTCTTTTAAAAATGTCAACTATTGTCATTCTTTAAGACATTCTACTCTATAGACTAGTGAATTGATACATACCTGCGAAACATTCTGTAACAACGTGCAGAAGACCACCAGGAAGTGTGAGACGTTCAATTGTGCAGAAGCTCCCGAAGAGTGGACGAAGCCGCGAGTGCCAACATCGGCCATTCTCTTGAGCAGAGAATCTACCACGAGACGATGGTTCGAGAGATTAATGAAAACCCGACATCCACGTGGAAGGTACAAATATATGGACAAACAGATATCATTCACCTCAGCTGGCATAAAAAAATATGGCGACTTGAGTAAAAAAAAAGCTGTAATGATATTTTTCTTGTCTCTCTTATATGTACATATGTATGTATGTTTCTCGCTCCTTCTTACCCACTATCTTGATCTCTCTCACACAAAATCAGGCTCGCTACAACCGTTTTGCCTCCACAGCGGAGTCAACTCAGTCCATTGATGCTGTCGAAGCTACTCGGATTCTTATGAAGAAGCTGCATCTGGAGAAGAATCAACTGCTGCAGGACACGGAGAGACACATTCGCTCTGTGCTACGGTAGTTTTGAGCAGGGGTTAGAGAGATGGAGAGGGAAAGAGAGAGAGTGAGAGAGAGAGGGAGGGAGGGAGAGAGAGAGAGAGAGAGAGAGGGAGGGAGGGAGAGAGAGTGAGGGAGGGAGAGAGAAAGAGATGAGACACAGAGTGTATTGAAATATGTACATATTCTTGGAGAAAGCGGATAACTCTGCCTTCTCACTTCGATGCCAGACTGCGATGGCCCCTCTGCTGGTCCGTCCATCAGATCTTCAACCAAGGCGGATGCGGATCCTGCTGGGTAATTCTATTCCTCTTCATACTTAGCTGTATAATTCAAGTTCCTGCCTCCTTCAGTCCATAGCCGCGACTTCCGTGATGTCTGACCGGGTTTGCATTGCCACTAATGGTAGCGACCAGACGCAGATCTCCGCCCAGGATCTCACTTCCTGCTGCAGCAGTTGTGGGGGGTCAGAAGAGAGAGAGAGAATAGAGAAATAGAGTTAGAGAGGGAGAGACAGGTCACAGAAAGAGAAAACAGAGCATATTTAGGGCGACAGATAACGTACTTCACTTGCAGATGCCAAGGAACCCACTGGGCTTTATCATCGTTCAGCTTCTGGAAAGAACGCGGGATTGTTTCTGGTCAGATCAAGAAGTGGAACTCAGTCCTCCTAGTTTCTCTCTCTCTCTCTCTCTCTCTCTCTCTCTCTCTCTCTGCAGGGGGTTCCTTCGGAAGTGCCTCCGGCTGTCGTCCGTACTCGTTGGCGGCGGAATGTGGTTCTCCCTGCTCGTCCGCCCTGTACCATTCTGGCCGCACTCCTTCATGTGAAATGCAGTGCCAGCCCCTCCACTCTCGCAGCTACCAAGAAGATCTTCTCATGTGTATGATTGGATATGTAAAAGTTACAATGGACATTCAGACGTTGATTGATTAGGAAATGACAATTAGATAAGCATATATTTCAGCATCCACTGCTTACTGGCTCCGCGCAGCTCAAGGGAGTGCAGAGACAACTCCGCTCATCCACGACACCATTGATAAATTACTGAGAGGTTAGCATTTCTTGGAGAGGAGAAAAAAAAGCCTTTTGTTGCAGAAGCAAAGAAAGACTACGTGGAACTATTGAAGAGAGAACTATTCTTGTATGGTCCATTCATGGTTTGCTTCACTGTCCATGAGGACTTCCAGCACTACGAATCGGGTATGGTTCCCTTCCAATGTCCTCTACACTACGAATCGGGTATGGTTCCCTTCCAATGTCCTCTTCACTACGAATCGGGTATGGTTCCCTTCCAATGTCCTCTTCACTACGAATCGGGTATGGTTCCCTTCCAATGTCCTCTTCATTCTAACAACGATTTGTACTGCAGGTGTATATAGCTCAGAGCAGACTTCTTCTCCCGAGTTATATGGCCATTGCGCCAAAGTCATCGGGTGGGGCCGCGAGAAAGGAACTGTCTTTTGGCTTGCAGCCAACACCTGGGGCAGATCTTGGGGAGAGAACGGTTTGCACCCTCTTCCTAACAAACAAAACCGCCCGTTTCATACAGAGTACATGAACAAAACAGCGCCTTCCACAATAATACTATGCTTCAAAGCATACCGTAGTTCAATGCATACAAATCGTCTCAAGATGTGCTGGCAATGTTTAATATTCCAGGATTTTTCCGAACAGTTCTTGAAGAAATCGCAGAAGAAGCAGTTGCAGGAACCTTCAAGTCGACATAGTTCCCGCTGTTTATGTTATTCCGCTACATATGTATCAAAACCCAATTCAGAATGTAGTTTGGTGTTATACGATTATTTTTGCATGACTCATTCGTACTGGATATTCATTACTTTTTTTCTCGTTAAGAATGTGCAATAAATGATTCTGCCAAAAAAATTAGCACTTATATATATAGTGTAGATTCCTGCACAACTCCGAGATCCACAAGTTAATTTCAAGAAACGATAAAATTGAGCTGGTGAGGACAGAATGAAGTAACTCTAGTATTTCAATCTACGAAAATAAACCGCCACAAATAAAAGGATTCGGGAAAAAGTTGTGAAGAAGCAAGTTATAGTGGACATCGAATACATAACTAGTGGATACTGATGGATGAACTTGTTAAATGAGTAATAAAAAGAGGAAAGACAGAAAGACAGCACTAGATTCGCCAGTTTTCGCAGCGAATTCGGCGGACGAGTTGGATGTCGCTTGGCATGAGAGTGACTCTCTTTGCGTGGTGGCAGGCCAGGTTCGCATCCTCGAAGAGGGAAACCAAATACGCCTCCGCACCCTGCCAAGCCAAATCAACCCTTTCAGTCCACCCATCAAAATCATACTCTTCCTAATAAAGAACACTAAATTATTTCTCAAATTTAAATGCTACATCCCTTCCAGCTCCATTCATTACGACTGCAGACAATTAAAGAAATAACGAATGAAAAAAAGACCTCTTGGAGCGCGCTGATGGCGCGAGACTGGAAGCGGAGATCCCTCCCGCCACTCATCTGGCGAGCAACTTCTTGCACGAGACGGAGGACCGGCTGCCTAGGAAGCAGCAACTCCCCCGTCTTCTGGTAACGACGGATCTCCTACAAATCCATTTGCTATAAGAATTTAATGTGAACGTTTAATTCAAAGGAAAACAAAATTTTACGCTGCTGGCCTACAAATTAAAACTTCATAAATATAAAAAAGGTATACAGCCAACACTGAATGAAATAAATGCAAACAAAATGCGACAGTTTCAGCATCTTGACATAAGGAAGGGAATGGTACAAGCAATTATGTTTGGGAAAGAAGTTTAACCTGCAGTGCCTTTTCACCCGGCTTCTTTCGCTTCTTCTTGCCATTCGCAATCTTGGAGAGCCTTGCGTGCTGCAAACTTTTTCTGAGTTCTGGGTTAAGGAACATCAACCACAAAATATTTAAATAACAAAAAAAGGAGGACATGATTACCGTGAACATTTTTACGAATCAACTCAACCCACAAAAATAATTTTTATAGTTCTTAAAATTGTAAGCTGAATCACTTCATGCAACAGCGAACAAAATTCAAAAAGCAAGCAATTAAACAAATAAATGTTTTTACCAGGGAACTGGAGCCGGCCGTTTTCTTCATCTCCCACTGACGACTGATGTTGTTATTCTTGAAACGGGGAGCTCCACCTTAATTTAACAATGAGAACACGCGAATGGAAACACTTGAGAAGAAGAGGAGCAGACCGGATCTTGCAGGTGAGGACGGCGAAGAGGAGACCGAGGGAGAAAGCATTCGTCTCCGAGGGGATACAGGAAAGGAGATCTGAGGAGTGGTACCGGGGGTTGTAGCCAGAGAAACTAAATGACATAAAACTCACTGAAGCTAGCTGCAAATAGATAGATTCAATATCCGAACCATTGCTTCTCGAGGTTGCTGCTTTTCTCGATGGAGTCTTCCTTCTTATTTTGGCCATGTGAAGCTTCGCTGCAAAGAATACTTGAATTAAGAGAACAATGAACCACCCGAAACGAATAAAAAATTATGCCAAAACAGAGGAAAAACGACAAGATTTTTCGCGCCATAACAAACTCAAACACAAGCAATTCATGAATGACACCAAAAACCAAGCCATACGCGAATATTTCATGCCGCACGCAAATATCTAGGAAGCAGCGTACTCAAAAAAGACTTGTGGGCGCTAGAATGTACTCTTATCAAAACGTATTTGCTGGTCACTAAAGCGTAGTTTCATAAAAGCCAGTCTTATCTTATGATTATAATTATCTTATAAACTCACTCCAAAAGTCTTCTCGTATCCGATCGATGAAGAGCATCTGTGCCATAATAATCATTCCTCCTTTTCTGCTGCTTGCTCTTTTGTTGTGCTGGTGGTGAGCAGCTTGTCCAGGCCGGCTTATCCACGCGGCCGAAAGAGAAGCATTGTAACTCGATCGAGAACCACCTTCCGCTATGCTCTCTTCAAAGAGACAACACCCTCCCACGGCCTAGATCTTATCTGCATGGAACTTGAAGCCATCGGTTTTGTGCTTCTTGGGATCGGGGAGGGAGGAGCCAGGGCCGAGTCGAGAGGGCGCTCGACCCTTTCGTCTCTGTCTTCATCCCTGTCTTCTCTACCGCTCCGCCTCCTCAAATATCTCTCGAAATAACACTTTGATCTAATCAAGTCTAACAATTTACGCATTATTTATTAATCGCCTCGCTCCTCGCATGAGTATTCACATATTCGACTGCCTTTGACTCGTCCCTTCGAATCCGTTGAACGACGTGTTAAGGCAGCTAAAATACAAGTACGCATAAACAAAACAATTTGTTATAATAAAAGGTGAGTACCAATTTTGCTAAACCAATCGAACGAGATTGTGCTGAAGGAGGGCGACTGGTGGGCGCGCTGCAGATACCGCGAGAGGATCGCTGCAACATTCTACTTTTTAATGCTCCTAATTATTTTTAAGGAAAGCCAAATTAAAAAAACTTTATAAAAAATAATATGTGCAGGCTAAGAAATGGTATATTGTTAGCAGTTCGGACCCTTCCTGGTAGGCAGGAACTGCGAGAGAGCGAAGAGGACGAGGAGCGAGAGGTGGAGGGAGTCATCTTGGTGGACGGAGTTGGAGACGAGTCAGACCGGGTCTGTAGGGGCTGGCCAGAGCAATTCTCGGGGTTCTCCTTGCGAGTTGGGGATAACCACGAAGGTGTCATGCACCAGCAGGAGACTCAGCCTGCGGGGGAGTGGCGGTGATAAAAAAAATACTCTTACGGGAATATCGACTTGCGAACTGGGAAGTAAGATTCTGGATGGAGCAAGAGAGAATAAGGCAAGGAGAGAGAGAGAAAAAAAGAGATTACAAGGAAGAGAGTAAGAAGGAGAACAAGAACGAGAGAGGGGGAGAGAGAGAGAGAGAAAGAGATAGAGAGAGAGAGAGAGAGAGAGAGAGAGAGATGTGTCTTTGGGGGGGAGGGAGCATCGGACTACGTCTCGACCTAAAGTTGGCAGGTGAAGCGAAGTTCGCACTAAAATGCTCGAATGATCCTGTTATGCTCAATATATATAAATCTGCTTGGCCTTTCCATGTGAATTTCTGTCTGTCTGTCTGTCTGTCTGTCTCTCTCCATTTCC
>CALZFC010000006.1:12025000-12202500 GCA_945643635.1 Allodiplogaster sudhausi | reverse complement strand
ACATTTTGTCGATAAATAATGTCGTTTTCTGCCGCTAAACCTTTCGCCGGACATTTAATTTGATCAGACAACGAGTGGAATGAAGAGTGGCGGATGCGCACTCTCAGTCTTCCGTTGTGAAATACTTGAAGAGAACGGACAGAGAATGAGAGAGAGCGTGGAGAAGAGAGAGATGCAGAAGACATTCATTCTTCCACCAACACTCTCTGCAAACAGATCGGCAGAAAGCCATGAATGCTGCGAGAGATCGGGTAGAGAAAGAGAGAGAGAGAGAGAGAGAGAGAGAGAGAGCGAGAGAGAGACAGAGGAGAGTGCGGAAGACCGAGATAGAAGAGAGGTGAGAGAGAATGAGTGGAGTAAGGAGAGAAAGAGAGAGAAGTGAAGAAGAATAACAAGAGGAGATCGTGTTATGGGATGCTTTTCGTCCCCTTCGCTATTCAGAACATAATGGAGGAAAGCAATGGCAAATGAGAAGAAACATCAAAATATGATGGAATTTGACATTTCTTGTGGCGAGAGGGGGAAACACGAGTGGCCTGCCTGAGGACAAGTGTATACATCTAGGAAAGGCTCCCTCCGATGGGATTGGGGCTTACAGCACAGCAAGATCTTCCCCAACCACTCCCTTACCCTAGCCATCTCGCACTTTCACAATCTATCTCTCGCTCACTCTATTTCACTATCTCTTTCTCTCTCGACGTCTCTCTGCCTCTCTCTCTCCCTCTCTCTCTCTCTCTCTCTCTCTCTCTGTCTTCTCTACTCGTGTTGACCACTCCACCGATCTTTCTCTCCGATAGTCTCCCGTGTTCCTTAGTACAGTCAGTTTTACTCACTCCCTCTCTCTCTCTCTCTCTCTCTCTCTCTCTCTCTCTCTCTCCTTCTCCTCTCTCACTTTTCAAACTCTTCCCTTTCTCTTTCACCAACAAACGCGTGGAACTAATTAGTGCTTTCAGCAATAGTTTCTTGCAGCAAGTGTAAAATTCAACGAAATAAATTAATCCACCGCAGCGATCGGAATGATTTTTAAAGATAAAATGGACAAAATACTATGAACGTAAATAAACGATCTAGAAGAAGAAGAAGAGGAGAGGTGGATTCGGTGGTGGACTCCGCCGAAATGGCAGAGGGGAACCTTCGACGTAAAGAACGCGTGAAGTGGTCCTTCGAGAAACAATTTACATTAAGGGTTACTATTTTTTTTCTAAAAGACAAAAGAAAAAGAAAAGAAAAACCAAAAAAAAAAAAACAAAAAAAAAAAACAAAAACAAAACAAAACCAAAAAAAAAACTTATAAGGAATGACAAGAACGAGAAGACAGAAGGGAAATACGGACAATTCGATTAGGATATCTGGCCGGTCCTGCCTTTGCTTCCCTCCTTAGAGATCTCCGCAGTATTCACTCGTACATTTGTTACTGTTTTGTTACGACAATTGATATGTATTACACAATTTTGTTCACAAATCGACACCAGATGTTTAGAGAAAGAGAGAAAGAGAGAAAGAGAAAGAGAAAGAGAAAGAGAAAGAGAAAGAGAAAGAGAAAGAAAGAGAGAGAGAGAGAGAGAGAGAAAGAGAGAAAGGGAGAGAAAGAGAGAAAGAGAAAGAGAAAGAGAAAGAGAAAGAGAAAGAGAGAGAGAGGGAGAGAGAGAATGAGAGATGGAGAAAGTTAGAAAGAAAAAAAAGAGAGGGGAGGGCGGAGACTCACCGATGTCATTGTTCTTCGCCTCGGGATTGGGTTGTGACCATTTCTTGAGTATCCTTTCGGATGTTTTGTGTTTGTCAGGAACGAGCCGGTTGATATCGATTTTGTCATCCTGGAGAGAAGGAGTAAAGCGAATTGTGGTAGAACCGATTAGAATAGAAGACCTGGTTGGTGTTGGAGACTCGCGTGACTTGGTCGCGGTGCTTACCGAAGGAAATACGGACAATTCGATTAGGATATCTGGCCGGTCCTGCCTTTGCTTCCCTCCTTAGAGATCTCCGCAGTATTCACTCGTACATTTGTTACTGTTTTGTTACGACAATTGATATGTATTACACAATTTTGTTCACAAATCGACACAAGATGTTTAGTTTAGTGGAAATGTATTCCCTGCCGATTCATAGACAGCTGGCTGAGCACTGCCTGCAGTCGCTGGATTAGGAGATTCTGAAGCCCCTCCTCCCCTCCCCTTTATATGCTCCTCCGACTCCGCGGCTCCCTCCCCTTCCTTCTACGCCATCTCCTCTTCCTTGCCCCTCCTCCTCCAGCCCCACCTCATTTTCCGCCCTCTCCTTTTACTCTGTACTCTCCTAATCCGCCACTCTCTCCTCCACCAGGTCCTTTATCTCCCTCTCCGCCTCCCCCCTCTTTTTCTGCACTCTCTCCCCCACCGCCTCCTTCTCCCTCTCCTCCTTCCTCTCCACCACCCGCTCCTTGGCGCACTGTAGCTCTCATCTTCACCATCCTCTTCATCTTAAAGAGTCTTGACTATGCAAATTGAAAAATATTGCTTAGGCTGACACTGTCTCCGTGCCCGAGCTTCGCTTTCTTCTCTCTGCAGCGACTGCCTTCTCCCACGAGAATGTTCTTCTCTTCGAGAGTTGATCCCTCCACTGCCATGAGATCATTACACATCTCGTTGCTCATCCTGATATCAGCCATTCAAGCATCAATTTCATCCCAAGTTCTGCTTCTTGAAATGGAACCTTGAATAGTCCTCTCTCAGCTTGGTGACATCGCTCTCCATTGAAGAGATAATTGAGAAAATAATCGGAGTGGCGATGAGAAGAGTGGAAAAGGCAGCCAAGGACAACAGAGCTGCGCCCTCCACACTGCGAGACACTCAAGATCGGCTCTTTCTCAAGTATTCTTTTCCTCTTTCTCTCTTTTTCATTTCCTTTTTAAATGAGAATTCACTTGCTATTTAGTTAAATAATACGTACATATCCTTTAAATAAATCAATGAATATGTTTTAATCACCTTTAATTTATTAAAAGACGAATATAAATCAACATAAGCAATCTGATAATATGCAAATGAATGAATGCGTACAGCAATTCGCGTGGATGACTGCTTATCGTAGTGTCTTACTCAGTCGACATCTCTTCCTCTGTTGTCCCTTCGTTCCGCAAGAAGTAATATGATTGAATGACCAACTTTTAAGGGACTAGAAATCTCTAGCCAGCATCTGCTTTTTCTTTAAACTGGCCTGCTCTCCCTCCGTGCCGATCAGACTATTCACGAATCACAACTAGGAGTTTGCAGAGAGAGCATCGATGAGGAGATTCTTCCAACAAACACGTCGGCTAGAACGATTTGTCACCATTTCCTTTACGAGTTTTCTTGTATGGTAAACAACCATTCAACACATCTTTCACATGTTTCAATTTAACACATTTTTCGATGTGCGATCAAAGCCAGAAAACCTTTGCGATTTCAAGGATTTCATGTTTTGCTATCTTTGCACAAGGACGGAATGGCTGCAAGCCTTTATTCGTCTGTACTCGGGGAGGGCGAGGGAAGTGGAGATGGGAAGAGGACGGGCCGAGCTAGAGACCGAGGGGGTCGGAGGAGAAGTCTTCGTCCCTGTAGAGGCAGCCGCGCTCCCCTTCGTCAGCCTGGGTGGTCTCCATCTCGGCGATGTTCCGCAAGATCGGCTCGGTGTCGAGGGTCGCCGGCGTCGTGCCGTTCTTCGCGACCGACGTCCCCTTCTTCTTCGGCTTCTCCTCCTCCTCGAACGAGATCGTCTTGAGGATGCTCTGCAAGGCGACGGCTGACTAGTGTTCTTCCTTTCTCTCTCTGACCTGCTTGAGACGAGAGCCGATGTTTTGAGTCGCAGCGTCCCAGTCGAATTGGTCCGTGAAGCTAAGATCAGAGAGAGGAATACAAATTAAAACGAAGAAAGTGTGCTTGCCTGTAGCCATTCTGCTTCATGGCCTCATTGAGGAGCTTGAAGAGCTGAAGGTAGTCGGGCCGGGTGTGGTAGGTCAGCGCCCTGTAAACAATTTCGCTTTCTTACTTTCTTACAAAAAGGGGCTACTGTTAGGAATATATCTTTGAACTCTAAAATCAACCGAAGATGCGTCGCGAAGGTGATCAACTGGGACGGCGAATTCTTGAAGAGATCTGCGTCAGTCGTCAGCCGCTTGCTCTTCGCAATGTCGTGTTTGTCCCTGAAAAGACAGAGAGGGAAAAAAAGAGACAGCGAGAGACTGAGCATACGAGAAGGAGCGGGCGAGAACCTGAGAGTAGCCGAAGGGAGGCGGCCGCGGAGTTCGACCATGACGTAGAGCAGCGACGAGAGGTCGTCGGCGCGGCTCTGCTCGTTGCGGTCGTGGACGGAGCAGGAGCAGTAGCGGGTCGTTCCTCTGAACTGGCAGAGATTCAGAGACTGAAAGAGTCAGTATGCCTGACCGGAAGAGGGCGCGCCGCCGCGGCAGCCGCAGCGCGACCGCGTCGCCCTTCTGCACGACGAACTCGCGGCTGAGGCCGAAGTCGAGGATGTGGATGATCTGCGGGTCGCTGCTCGGCGCCCGCCCCACCGCCAGGTTAGCCGGCTTGATGTCGCGGTGGATGTAGCGGGCCTGCAAACTATTCCTATTACCTCAAACAATTGAAAGTGAACTGGCTGACGTCATGGACTTGCTTGATGCCGTAGAGAATCTGCACTCCCACCCGAATTTGCGTAGAGATCGAGCAGCTTTTGTTGCAGCGCCTGAAAGAAGGAAGGAAAAGGGAAGTGGGAAGGAGAAGACGAGGAAGGAAGAGAGAGCTGACTTCAGAAGGTTGTTGAGGGAATCGCCCAGCAGAGTCATGACGATGAACTGGTACTTGGTCCTCTTCCCGCCTGCCAGGAGCTCCGCGACATTCCGCTTTCCCCGAAGGCGATGAAGAATCTGAAGCGTGAAAAAGCATTCAATTGATTGATCCATTAAATAGATGTAATTCTGAATGGATAAAGAAGGTACCTCGGCTTCGCGCTTCAGAACGCTGCCTCCCTCAACGAAGTTGGACTCGGCCTTCAGCGCGGCCTGCTTTCCTTGCGTCGATTTAATGTCGTCCACCTGAAACAAATGGAATATAAAATTTACCATTAACATCAAACAGTATTCATGACATAAAAGAGAAAAAAATTTTCACTCTAAAAAATCAGAAAAAAGGCAAATTTTATAGCAAAATTAAATAAAATGTGCACTTTTTAGAATGTTCTTTTTACTAGTTACGAGAAAAGAAGCTGGCAACTTGCCAGATAGACAGCGCAACAGCTGCCCTCGCCGAGTTTCTTCGCGACACGCCAGCGGCCGCTCACCACCAAACCCTTCGCAAGCTCCACCGGTCCTTCTTCTGCAATGAAGGATTGGAGAGGAATTCGCAAGAATTGTACAACTAACTATATTTCAATAGGGCATCTTGCACTTTTGGGGGAGATGCTGAATTCTTCGGAAAAAGTATAAAATATTTTTTAATACGAAGGAGAAAACATGCCATATTGTTCCGGCATGGAGAGTGAGAAGGCGAGGGATTACAGGATAGGAAAGAGCGGTAGAGGGGACAGCGGGCGAGAGAGGGGACAAAGAGCGAGAGAGGGACAGAGAGCGAGAGAGAGGAAAGAGAAGGTAAAGGGAAGGTGAGATCTCTTTCGTTGCTTCTTTTATAGTCTCAAGCAAGCTATTTTCCTCGTCCTTTTTCGAATTTCATGCAAAATAGCCTTCTTGAGACTATAAAAGAAAGGTAGTGCATTTTATTTCTAGGGATTCCTGTCGATTTTCCCCAGAACTGCAAACAATGCAGGCTACAGCGTGCACTTTGACAGCTTCGGAGTAATGGGAATACGCAAGAAAACGTGAGGGACATACAAGTTGCTATCCCTTTGATAATTCAAATTAAGTTTACTATGCGAAAATTAACCATGAAGATTCTAAAAGGGAATTACTCTCCCTATATCGGATCTCATTTTTCGGTGATCTCCGTGTTCTCCCTCTCCTTCTCCGCTCTCAAAGTCACTTTATATTTTATTTTTTTATTTCGAAGATGTGTAAATAATGTCTCACTTCTGTCTATTTCTATATTCTCTATGCGTTCCACATAAAAATTCCGAAGCTAGTGGAATCGCCAACGAAGTTTCTTTAACTATTTTATGAATCGAAGGGCCCAATATACATACATCTGTTTATGTTGATATGTTCACTTGCAGCTTTACACACTCACTACCTTTATTCCAGCATTTCGAGAGATCGTGACTAGCATCCTAATTTTTGGCCATTAAAGGGGCGAGGATATTTCCATTTCTAGCTGACTGTTACGAGTTGCTTCCTCTCCGTTTGTGAAGACTCATGAATTCGACTTGAGCCTTCACTTCACGGTGCTCAGTCATTCCTCTTCAGCAGACGATGAACTTGAAGATGCCGAACCTTATCCTATTCACCTTTTCCCTGTCATTGCATTCCTCTCTAAATTTCTTTTGCTTCTCCACCTTTCCCTTCTTCTCCATCTCTCGCTCTCTCACACACACTCTCTTTTTATTTTCTCACCCCTCTCTCACATTCCATCTCTGCATATCTCATCTTTAAAAACGCTCTCATGCTGCATATATCGCACCATTAAATTTGTTGCTGTCGAATACTTCCTTTGGGATATCCATCCGTCCTTCTACATATTGCTTATTTTTATGCCAAATGAAATATAATGCCAATGATAAGTAAAACAACATAATTATTATATTCTTGTACTTTATTATCACTGCAACTGACGCTAATTATTTAAGAAAATATATAATTGAAGGAGAAAGGGATAGAGGAGGAATGAGAGAGAGAGAGAGATAAGAGATATATAAACAAGGACAGATTGAGAGAAAAAAAGGGGTAAACTTTGTCTTCACGCTTCAGCCTCTACAACTTCCTTCTGCATGGGCTTACAATGCACTTTTTGGTGACTCTCTTGGCTTTTATTTCTTTCATCGGAAATCTTGTGCCTCTTTGTTCTCTCAGTTTTTTACTACTCTTTTCTCATTCCCTCTTCGTTCTTTTCCCTCATACTTTAAACATTCCTCGTCATTTTTCCAACTCTTTTTTTCAAGTCCTAAACGTTCTTCTTCCGTTCTGTGAAGCAGGAAATAAGAAATAGCTATTTCTGCTTGAGAAGAGCATCTCCGTTGTCTGAATTTCTATTTCTGCTTCTGACCATGAATCTAAGAAAAAGATAAAAATAAATAAAATTTGAACTTGTTCTCCCGACTCGGTGGATCCAATCGCTTCTTCCCATGAGAAGTCAGCACATTAATCAAAGCTGGGTGAGAAGAAGTCATTGGCTCCACAAGATGATATGAGGAGATAATCACTTCTCCTCCTCCTCATTCTCTTGTGCTGTTCATTTTCTGTGGCAGAATCTGACTAGTGCTGAGCTAAATCTGTTTCATTAGTCACGGCCTCGGCGACTGCCTCTCTGAAGTCTTCCTTTTCACGGCCTTCTTCTCTTTTTAACTTGTTTTCTACTCGTTTTACAGACAAAGCTGACTCCTTATGAGTTTTCTGCTTTCTTTAAAGGAACCATATACTGAATGATGCTACCGTAGTATATTTGGACCATTTTGATCGCGCGCCCTCAAATATTTGGCCCTTCTGCGGGTTAGAGAGCATGTGAAATAGGAGGGTGGCTAACAGCTACAGTAAAAAATTTTGGCCCAGCCACATTTCGCGTGCTTCTAACTTTCTAACAAGTATACAAAGATGGTTCAAACTTTCCAGAAGTGTGTTTTAGACTGATGCTAGTTGATCCACGTCCATAAAACCATATGTTAGATATTCAGTGAACTGCTCCTTTAATCATATTTTTACTACCCCTCTCAATTTCTTTGATGCTGTCTATCTTCGAACAATTTTCATCTTTTCTGTTTGCCTTCTTATATCCTTCTGTGTACCTCTTGCTCACTTCCTGTCTTCTGTTCCACTCTCTCCCTCTCTATACCTCTCTCCCTTTCTCTCCCTTTCAGCATCTCTCTCCCTCTCTCTCCCTTTCTCTCCTTCTCTCTCTCGCAGCATCTCTCTCCCTCTCTCTCGCTCTGAAGGGCTTATGCCTGCGGCAGCTTGGCTTAAGAAGTCGTAGGAATCGGCCATAGGCAATCGGGCTGCTTCCAGACCCGGCGTCCTCACGAACTCATCGCTCCACTCTTCATTTCTCCACTTTGAGAGATAAAAAGAGTGGGAGAGGCAGAGAGAAACAGAGAAAGAGAGTGTAGAGAGAAACAAAGAAAGAGAGCAATTGAAACATATAAGAGTTGGTGGAGCGAGGAAAAAGTGATTTAACAGTTACTTTTTCTCCGCTTTGCATTAAGAAGTTTCCCTTATTTGTCATAACATTTTTGGCACAAGCGATCTGAATACCGTTTCAGAATCCGAGAATATGAAATGTGAGACGTTCTTAGAATGAAGTGAAAAAGAGAAAAAATGAGAGAAAGAAAGAGACGGATAGTGAATGAGAGAGAAAGAGTGAAAGAGTGAATGAGGGAACGAGAGATACAGAGGGAGGGATACCCTGGAGACCTGGAATAAAAGAAGGGGAGATGGCTGGCGCATTCTGACCTGCCTTGTCATGTAATGTGGCGTGTCCTTCCATTCTTTACAACTGTTCCTCCCTGGCTACACAGATGCTTCTTTTCGCTTTCCAGTCTTTTCGTCCACATCCAGATCTCAGTTATGTCCGATCGACAACGAAATTGCGGCCAGAAAGATGGAAGAAGTAGAGAGAGAGAGAGAGAGAGAGAGAAGACGAGAAAGCGAAACGGAGAGAGAGATGGAAGGATGGAAACGAGACAGAGAGAAATATGTAGGTGCTGGGAAGGGAAGTAAAATGTGTGAACATATTATAAAAAAGTGAGCATGCCCACCGAAATGAGTCGAACTTGGAGAATTAAATTGAAAATTGAGTGCGGTGAAGAGAGAGCGAGTGAGCATACGAAAGAGGAGGAACTTGGGAGTGTGAGAATTCTCTCTTCTTCTTCTCTTTAACATTGGCCCCTGGTTATAATTGTCATTCGCTCTCTTTCCATTTAACCACAAACATTTCAATGGCCGTCCACATTCCTCGCCGACTTCGCTTGGACTGATTCAGATGCCTTGGAAGTGACTATGAAATGATCGTTATCTTTCTACAGTCCAGAGAGAGCCACAACCACAATTCGTTCACGCTCTCGCAGCTCTTTCTCCTTCTTATTTTTCTACGAGTCAGTCTCAGACGTGTTCTTCACTCTCTCCTTATAAAAAAATACAGTGAGGACCATAAAAATATTGGCTGATTTAATAAAAGGACGCTTTGTATAATAAAGAATCTTAAGATGACGTCCGCAGCACTCAGCGGTCTGCAACACCCTCCGATCCTTCGAGAAACGCCCACGACAACGGAGACTCTGACAACTGCTGAGGATGACGCCAAGGTTCTCTTTCTCTTTTCTCCCCGGACTCACTCTCCAGTCTTCTAGAACTATTACTGGCGTCTTATTCATCACAACAATCGGATTCTTTCCGAGTTGCGCGATCGCTTTCAAGTTCTTTGGTGTGACATTCCCAAATTGCCTTTTCACTTCACTTGGGCTGTGGTTTTGGACTCTCCGGCTCTCAAGAGCGGCTCGTCAACCAAAACCAAAAGCCTGTAGAATCAGTGGCCCCCACTGCATGTTTCCAAGTGTGCCATGTCTTACACAAGATCTTCTTCTCCTCTAATTCTCACCAAAATTCCATATTCGTACATGTATCTTAACCTGCCTGTCTCGAATCGTAGCCAGTCCAAGTTCCGTGCAGATGGATGCAGTCATTTGTAAGAAGAATTATATACGGAGAGGATACCTATGAAACAACTATCCGTTTAGGACAACTCAATCTTTCCTCACCCGGAGTCATTCCATGGAGAGGGAGAGGAATCACTGGAGCATCTTGAGAAGCCGTCGAGAGAGGGCAAGGAGATGGCAGAGGAGGACGATGAAGAATGCACGGGGGACAAGGCAATCATCGAACAACTCATCGAAAACTACAACTCATTCAAGACTCCTAGCGAGAGTGGAGTCGTCGTCTGGATTGAGGCCAGCCCGACCTTAGTTGTTACTAAAAATAAAACAGCTCCCAACGATGAGTCGAAGAGGAAAAAGATATTTACATATAAGGTGCATGTACACTTCCTTTTATTGGTGAATCGTTGAACATACAAGTCTAGTGATGAAATCGTGCTCAGGTGTGGGTGCAGGAAGTGAATGCCGTGAACGAGATTACATCTGATTTTGATATGGACATCTATGTGACAGAGCTGTGGATAGACGACGCTCTCAGGTTTCATTCTTGCTCAAACATTTCATTCCTTCCATTCCAACCAATTCTGCTCTACAACTAACACAAAAAATACAATACAGTTTCAGTTTTTAATCCTGGCCACATTTATCTGCCTTCGCATCACTATTTATGTCATTTGTGAAAATTTATGAACGCTACTCTAAAACGCGAATTTGAATTCTTCTTGGGAGCTCAGATAGTAGAAGAGGCCTTTGCAATCATGCGATTCATTTAAAAAATAAAAAATAATCCCACGAGGGAGCGAAGTATCCAATAACAAGGCTCTTTTCCCTTCTCTCGTCTCTACTTTTCAGCTATGAACATCTCAATCCGTGCAAATATAATCTCTCGCTGAATGCTGAGGTCTGTTTCATTTCAGAACTATTTAGGGATTCTTCTTCTGGGAATGTCACAAAGCACAGAAATCGTTGAAAGGCTAGACCGTGCCTCATTTATCCTTGCCATCTTTCAGATTCTTGAACGGATTTGGAAGCCGAATACGGTATTCATAAACAGCAAGTCCGCTCACATCCACATGTCTCCATTCAAGAACGTCTTTCTCATGGTATATCCAAATGGAACGGTCTGGGTCAACTACAGGTTCATTTCCAACTTCGAACTGGCACTGCAATGATAAGATTCCTAACATACATACATTTATTTATATACATAAGTTTCAGAGTTCAAGTGAAGGGTCCATGCTCCATGGACTTCAGGTATTCTGTCGCGTATTCTTTACAGTTCATCACATTGAAAAAAACCAAACATACAATCCATAACAATTTCAGTTCCTTTCCAATGGACGAACAAAGTTGTCATCTTACACTTGAATCCTTTTCTTACAATAACAAAGAGGTTTTTCGTATTTCAGCTATTTGCAAATTTATTATTATTATTAAATATTTGAATAAGAAGAAAAGATTGAAGGTGGACATGCAGTGGACAAATTCGACTCCTCATCCTCTTTCACTGCTGAAACATGAGATTGTCCTTCCAGATTTCTATCTGTCGAATTATTCTACCTATCTTAAGCAAGAAGTTGGTTCTCCCCTAAAAACTTTGAAATTTAATGTTTATTGTCTCATATTGTTAACCATTTCCAAGACTTGATTATTGAATCCGTCGAATCTTCCTAATAATTGAGGTGTACCCGGCTGGCGTATGGAATGAACTGACAATGACATTCAAATTCAATCGCCGCTATGGCTGGTACATCTTCCAGGCCTACATTCCTACTTATCTCACAATATTCATCAGGTTGGCTTTTCTAAATGTACAATATGAAATAGGCTTTTGGTGACTGTATTGCTCAGCTGGATCAGCTTCTGCCTGGGGGCGAAGATGATGCCCGCGCGGACAATGCTCGGAGTCAATTCTCTCCTCGCACTCACCTTCCAGTTCGGGAATATCATGAGGAATCTCCCGAGGGTTTCCTATGTCAAGGCACTCGGTCAGTTCTGTAACTCTCTCCCCTCCACCTCTCCCCTCCCCTCTACTTGAGATGTGTGGATGTTGGTGTGTCTCACTTTCGTTTTCTGCTCGCTCCTTGAACTTGCAATTGTCGGCTCGAAGGCATCTCGTCAAGAGGTCTCAATATTTTCATGATTTTTTTGATTAAGTAGAGTGCACATAATTAATTTGAGAACGGTGACCGGATCGGAAGATCTGAAGCGATCTCCTCTCCGTCCGAGTGTCGCTCTCGCTCCCTCTCGCGCTCTCGCTCCCTCTCTCCACGACCTTTCTCTGCATCGGCTTCTCCCCGAATCTGTAGACATCTCTGTGTTCACGACAATGAGAGCAACTTTAGGGGTAAGTCATCCAAGTCTTTGTTTCAACTTCGGTTTCAAGATGTGTCTTTGGCTGATTACGGACCTTGTATACGAAGAGGAAACAGTGTATTGACCTTATAAAATTACAATACTCTGATTCTTTTCCACTCTCGTTCTCTCTCACTCTCTCTATCTTCGTCTCTCTCTCCTTCTCTTTCTCTTTCTTTCTCGCTCTCTCTCTCTCTCTCTGTCTCTCTCACTTTATCCTCCAGTCATGCTACGGTTTGTGCATTTAGTATGAAGTAATGAAAACTTCGCCGATCTTTTCAGAGTCTAAATTCGGTGGCGATGTGGTGCAATTAACACATACTCAATATGGATCAACTTTAGCAACGTCCCAAACTCCCAATGGTTAGTTTCTGCTCACAACCCTTGCGATTATCCGTCTGTCTTTCGTTGTAGGTCACATCAGCAGAAGATTTATCGTTCCACACAGAACATTCGAAGGGTTAGCTGACGATAGTGAGAGAAAGAGAGAGAGGGAGGGAGAGAGAGAGAATGAAGTAATTGAGAAACAATAAGAGCTCTCTCTGTTAAACAGGCGAGTTGAAGGACTGCTTCTAATGGAGGAGAGCATTGCTTCAGGAACATTCTTCGCATTAGAAGAAGAGAAGAAGCGTTCCTATTCCTGGTTAGTTATACTTTCAAATGTTTGCTTCTTCGATATATTTTCCAAATGTCTCGTAAACTCTGGAACTGAAAAGCAGTTGGAGGAATTGTCATGGCTTGTGCTGGGACGCACTGACGGGTACGACAACGGAGCAGATCGACAGGGCCAGTATGATTCTCTTCCCTTCTCTCTTCGCTCTCTTCAACATCCTCTACTGGGGATTCTATCTGAATCGTGCATCTGTCTAACTCTTTTATTCCCTCTCTCACTCTCTATTACTCTCTCTTCTTTTTTTTGCTTTAAAAGTGCTCAGATCACAATGAACAAACCCTCCACTTCTTTCTTCTCATATCGAGTTTTCGTTTCATCGACAGTTTTGTCCTTTCCTGACCAATCCTGGTGCATTTGACTGTCTTGTGATTCTGGATGGCGGCCTTAATTGTATAAACTTTGTCAATGCAATCAACAAATACGAAGAGCGACATTTGAATACAGTAAAAATACTCAGTGACGTTCTTACAAAATAGTGCAATAACCAAATGATTATTATTTAATATAGCACTGAACGATGAACTCACAAGAAGTGAAAGGGTATAAAGAGGAGAGAAGTGAGCATCATTCTTCCTTCTCCGCCCCCTTGCCAGCGGCTGCCTCTCTCTTCTTTCTGAATGGCAACGGCGAACATCGTGGACCGAGTGGAGACTGAGTTGTCTGCCGACGCGGACACTGAGGAATCGCTTCCAGGGTCCGTCGAACCCCGCGGTGCTGCTCCGGCAGTATCGGCGAGAGTTCAGATCCGCTGCGAATGCTGCTGCCAACAACGCCGCGTCCCTTCAGGGAGTTTGTTTCATTTTCTGACACTGAGATAAGTGTATATATACATATGTACATATGTATATATTTTTTAAATTAATTTTTAATAAATTGATTGATTGAACGTAAAAGTTAAATTTGAAATGGCTCCTAGCTCGATTTCTTGCAGACCCTGAGCGAGAAGTCGACTTCGTGTCGGGGCTCGCTGAAAGCTCAGGCCGATGCAATCTTCGAGGTTCTCAGCGACTTCGACGACGCGGCCATCTCTCCAGCAAACGTTTGCCTTTTCTGTTTCCACGACAGCCAGTTTCTACGATTAGAAATGGCAACTCAGGTCCTGAGTTCCTTCTCGTGGTCGTCGATGCTTGTGCTGGGAGGCAGTCTTGGCTTCTCTCTCGGCTCCTCACTCCTCCACCATCTCATGACTCCCTTCATTGGCGGGGCTGGTCTGGCTGCTCTCTCTCTCATTCTGCTTCCTCCGTTCACTCCATTCGCATACAGCAGGTCGATGCATTTCATTTCCAAGGATCACTCTAACTGTAACACTGTAAATGTAAATGCTAGTTTGGAAGTAATAGTTTCCAGAAGCACCTCGCATATGACTCTGAGATTCGCTTCTCCCTGCTGGTCTTCTCTGTCTTGGATGGCCTCCTCCTCGGCTCTGCCTTCGCTCGCCTCGCTCTCCCCTCCGAACCTTTCGCGCCGCTCCTGCCTGCCGTCGTCGCTTTCGCCTACTTTGTCAGTCTCTCTCTCTCTCTCTCTCCGTCGCCCTCTCTTCCCACTACCTATCTCCCTCCCTTATTTTCTCCCTCTCTGTCTCTCTCTCCTTCGCCCTCTCTTCCCTCCATTCATCAGTACGCTGCACCTTCGCATAACACGGCCCGAGTGAACCAGCTGCTGGCTGGGCTTGTTCCTGCCGTCCTGGCTGTCTTCACTCTTGACTATGCGACGGTCCAAGTGAGTTCTCTCCTTCCTCTCTGATCCCTCTTTTATCAGTCTTCCTAATCCCCCTCAACAGATCACCACTTCCTTCTTCGCTCTCATTTCTCTCTACGCCTTCAGTGCCTTCGCCATTCTGCAATACCAGTACAAGTCTCCTCACAATGTTTGTCTGATCCCCTATCATATCTTTCTCCGACAGTTCACTTCCTTCCATTGAAGGCTCCTTACGTGTACCAGCTGGCGTGCCTGGTGGCTTTTCTGTCCTCCAAGGCCCTCGTCTACTCTATCCTCGGACACGGAACGCTGGAGAGGGCCAAGATTAAGTAGAAGAAGCGAACCCTTT
Source organism: Allodiplogaster sudhausi (assembly GCA_945643635.1). Lineage (NCBI taxonomy): Eukaryota > Metazoa > Nematoda > Chromadorea > Rhabditida > Diplogasteridae > Allodiplogaster > Allodiplogaster sudhausi. Next base: position 12,187,666 of record CALZFC010000006.1, on the reverse strand, counting down.
TCCTGGCCCATTCCCTCTTTCCTGGGAGTCCCCTCTCTACTCGACGCATACTAACTCTGCCTGGAATAAAAACAGCTTTCTCCTTTGTTCAGATCAGAGAGCACACACAAACAATTTATATCAAAAATTACTATGAGAACATGCAAGATCTCTGCAAGCACGAAAATGCTGAATGATTAAAGAACAAAACTGTAATTGAGAATATAAAAGTTATTGCTCTAAATTTGAATGAAGGAGGGCGGTGTTGAAAGGCAACCAATAAGTAGTTTTGCCAAGGAATCTCATTCCTCAACCTAGCGATCTGAATCTGGGCGGAGCATTTTACTATTTTGTTAGGTTAATTTACAATAGAAGCATGGGTTAGAAAAAGCTAACGGGAGAACGGATGAGAGAGAGAGAGAGAGAGAGAGAGAGAGAGAGTGAGAGAGAGATCACGCCTTCTTTGGCCATTTCTCAACTTGTCAGTAGACAGCTGAATTTTGAAAAAAAAATGTAATAGTTATAAATGACAGTATACTAAAACGTTCGGAAAAAAGAAGAAGCAAATGAGAACTGCGCACCGGGTGGAGAAAGGAAAAGTGACCAAAAATGCATTTTTCTTTTCTTCTTTAACTCAGTTGTGGGTTCTGCTATTTTCTGATCATTTTGCGAGTAGCAGAATTGGAAATGCATTTCTGGTTTTAGAAAATATGTTGCAATCCAAAGTGGTTTTGTAACAGTAATAAGGCTGTACGAATAAATAGGAAGGAAAGATTTGGCAAGGAAGTAGACGGAAACAGATTGGTCAGGCACCATTCGAGAACTGCAAAGGAGAATCAGTAAAAGTATAGCAGAGATGAAAGAGAGGAAGAGTCAGAGAAGAGCGAGAGAGAATGTGGGTATGAGAGAGCAGACGGCTAGAGGGAGAGAGAAAGAGAGAGCGGGAGGAAGAGTAGAGACAAACGGAATGAATAAAGGCAAGAGAAACCACGGGCATTGACGATTACTAGTGGAATGGTAGGAAGAATGCAGAGAATAAAAGAAAGTGGGAACTATTCACAACACCACAACTCTGTGAAGTAGAGAAAGAAAGAGACTGATTCCGAATGGTTTACTCACTCGCTTCAGTTTTGCCTATTTTCGATGGAAGAGGAGAGGAGATGGTGACTCTCGTGGAAGGAGAGGAAGGAAAGGCAGTGGAAGCAGAGGGAGAGGACAGACTGGCCGAAGGCGTCTCTTCCACCTTCGCACTTTCTGCCGGAGGGGGAATGGAAGGAAGGTGCAGGGGAAGACCGCCAGTCGAGGAACCAGCCATCTGAAGAAGGAAGAAGAGGAGACTCATGATTCAAATCATGATTCAAGGGGGAGGAGAGAGAATGCAGACCTGTTGTTGAAGGAGCGCCTGCATACGTGCAACATGGAGGAGAACTTGTTGATGCTGCAATCCCATCACGAGATTGAAAGCCTCTCCTCCGGCAGAAGGGGGGAGGGGAGAGAGGGAGGAGGCCCGAGTGGGAGAGGATGGCGAGGAGGACGTGGAGGCAGTGGCTGCTGCCGCCGCCGCTGCCAGCTGCTCTGCTGCAATTACACGAATGAGATTAAGAAGTAAAGAAAGAACAATCAATCTCAGTCTGTTTGAATGCCCTGGATAAAGAATTAGAAGTGTGCAGAAAACGTAGAAGAAGAAGGAGGTAAACAAGGAAATTCCTAGATGACCGATGGCATGCTGAGCATTCATGGCAGCGAAGACGGCGGCGGCGTGTTCGTGGCTCTGCTGCTGCTGGACGGCGGCTGCCGCGGCCGCGAGGAGTGCGTAGTTCGACGCCCCGCCAGACACGTCCCCCGACGCCGCGCCCCCCAGCATCGCCGCCTGCAGCTGCGCAGCCGACGCATGACTCAGACCTCCTAGGACACATTGCATTCTTCCTCTTTGAGCCCTCTCTCTCTCCACTCACACTCTTGCTTCTCTCTATAACTCACTCTTCTTCCCTCTCTAACTTTCTCCTTCATCGCTCACCCATAGCTGGATGTGCATATGGCAGAATGGTATGATGATGTCTCTCCTGCTTCCGAAATTTCGCTCTTCTGTTCTGGAACCACACCTGCAAGAGGCAGACAAAGGTTACAGCGGAAAGAGAGAGAGAGAGAGAGAGAGAGAGAGAGAGAGAGAAAGAGAGAGAGAGAAAGAGAGAGAGAGAACAGAGATAGAGAAAGAGAGAACGGACGAGCTATTAGTGCTACTCTTCTCTTAATTGGAGAGACAATTATAGGATTTCACTAGGCAAGAGCGGCGTCGATCTCCTCAGATGGAATTGGGCTGATCATGGAAGAGCGGATCATCTCATTCTATTCCATTCAGCACAATCCACCACTCACTATCCCATTGATTGCTACACACATTAAAGGAGAGAATACGATGAAGACAGCGAAGGCCAGAGGAATAGAGAAAGGCCAAGATCACGAGGGAGCAATCGGATCGCAGAGAGAGAGAGAGGGAGAGAGAGAGAGTGCGCTAGAGAGAGAGAGTGAGAGAGAGATTGAGAGAGAGAAAGAGAGAGAGAGAGAGACAAACGAATGAGCAAGTAATAGAGGGAATAGAGTGGACGAGGGGTGCAAACCTGGACGCGTGCTTCTGTGAGCGAGACTCGCGATGCCAAGTCCTCTCTAAACATCAGAATATTTTAATCCATAATTTCATCTGATAAATCAAGTGTAAAATTCATGACTTCTCTCTCAGACTCACGCTCTCTCTCTTTCTCTTCTCTCTCTCTATCTCTCTCTCTCTCTTTCTCTTCCCACTCTCTCTCTCTCATCACCATGTTTCTCGTCCCTCTGGATGCCATTCCTCTTCCATCACGCCAGTGTCTCCCGAATATCATTCGGCCGCTTTGCGTGTCTCTTCCATTTGGCCTCATTTTACCAGCCCAAATTGGTTCCAAAATTCTCCTAAGCATGGGAAATGTGAGAATGTGAGCACAGGCTCGGTCATGTCATCGCTGACGACAATTTCTATCTCTCTTTCTTTCACTCTCTCGCCTCAGGCTTGCAAATCCTCTCTTTCTTTCTCTCTCTCTCTCTCTCTCTCGCTCTCTCGCTTTATCTTCCTTAGACAATCGACAATCTCTTCGCATATCACACGCTCTCTCCGTTCCCAACACGATATTTCCCTAAATCTCACCCTTTTCATTATCTTGCTCTGACACTTTTGAACGTACATAAATTACATACATAGATTCTTGCGTTCAAAATATGAATAGCAGAAAGAGTGCGACACTGGTAAGGATTCTGACAGCGCCAATGGTGGCGACCAATCAAATAAATTAGGATGACATTTCCATTCTCATAAATACAGGAAAATACTTATTTAAATGCATTTTGTATCCACAATTCACTTTCTGATTCCAACGTAAGCTATGTTTACTTGAATATTTTGCAGGATTCAACAATCTGCGTCAAAAATTATATGAGTTATCGCAGCGTGAGATGGGCCGACATTTCTAGTGCGGCAGTCATAAAAAGTAATCAGAAGCATTACGATAGCAAAGCAGATTGCATTATCGGATTAATCAAAGCTATTAGTCGTGAAGCAGGTGAGGAAGGCCTAGAGAGAGATACGGAGAGAAGTAGACAGAAATCGAGAGAGAGGGAGAGAGAGAGAAAAGGTACATACGGGGAAACGGAAGTCTCTCTGTGCTCGCTGCGCATACACCTACTACATACAACTCCTATTTTACCCCCTCCAATCCAGTAGTTCTCCCCAAACGGGACTTTGAGAATCCCACGCACTTCCCCTTCTCTTTCCTCATCTTTCCTTTCTTATATTTATCTCATTCACTCTTCACACTCTAGTGGTAAGAAATATAAAATAAATAACTGACCGAACATAAACATCAGGATAATGAGTCTTGGCGAAGACTTTTTCAAGTTCATCAAGTTGATAGGCCGAGAAAGTGGTTCTGTATCTGAAAGAGAGATAGGAATGGACCAATCAGAGGAGAGAATGATAAGAGAGAAAGCGTGCCTCCTCTGTTTCCGCTTTCCATCTTCCGGACTGAAATCATCGGGGGATTCATCGGCTGTTCTCCTCAGTTCTTCTTCTTCTCCACCAGTCACTGACGGCTCTGCCTTCACAGTCTCTTCTGCAAAAATCACGAATGTAGATTTTCTCGCTATTGACCAATCACATTTACCTTCAATACTGTTCTACGGTATTCCTGATTACTCGGCGTGCGCTATCTTTTATAAGAGAGCAAAGGAAAAGAAAGCGAAAGAGCTAGACGAGAGAGAGAGAGAGAGAGAGAGAGAGAGAGAGAGAGCGAAAGAGAGGGAGAGAGAAGGCGAGAGAGTGAGAGAGTGCGATGAGAGTTAGAAGAGAAGCAGGGACTCCATGGTTGGCGCTCTCTTCTGCTGTGTATATTCATGAGTGGTTGTTGATCCAATTTCGCTGAAGGTGTACGCCATTGGGAGGAAACTAATCGAGTTACCGATGAAAGCAGCTTAGGGAAGAGAGAACGATGCAAGCAGAGAAAGAGAGAAAGAGAAATAGGGAGAGAAAGAAGGAGAGAAGGTGAGAGTTAAAGAAAATGTCGAGTCAAGCCATTGACGCTAACTTCGCTCAAAACGGTATACATCATTTAGCTCTCCAGTATCTTCATCTCCTTCATTTCATGGCTCGCAACGATACTTACAAAGTGAAAAATGGGCTGACGCACATTTGTATAAAACTTTTAAACTATAACGATAAGTTGACCACGAGAAGATTGGAAAACTGCGAAAAATATATGACAAAAACTGAAGATCAACTCGAAAGTTGAGTAGATCCTCTCTAAGATGTTTTCTCGCACTTGTTGTTCTCGCTATTAATTTGATCTCCGTAACGAACTTTATAATCGAGAATATCAAACATCAAGAAAATCTTTCTAATGATTTTTAAATTGATGCTCGCAAAAGGATAAAAATTTGATACATTGCACAAATGGAACAGGAAGAGGGAGAATCATAAGAGGGAGAGTTCGAGGGAGAGCGACAGCGACAAGATTTACCGATGCCTCGGCCAATTATTTCTCATAAAAATGGATGGGTCTGGGAATCACAAGTCGAAAAAAATTGAGGCGACACGGAAAACACAAATGGATACAAGGATTTACAGAGCTATAGAGAGAAGAGGGGATGCAGAAATAGTGAGGGAGCGACAGTGAGAGGAGAAAGATACTGGAGAGAGGGAGAGACAGCGAAATGATAAAGAAACTGAAGAGAGAAAGAAACAGCGAGAGAGAAGAAAGACTGTACCTGATAAAGCAGAGCCCGGAATTGCGCCAGAAGCAATAGCTGAAGCAGTAGCCGGCTGAAGTTGTTGAGTGAGGGAAGCAATGGAGAAGGGTGACACCCCCGAAGGTACTTTCGAGCTTTGCGAGGTGCCAGAGCTGCCGCCGCCGGATGTGGAGCTGCACTCCTTGTCGGCTGAAAAGAAACCATTCTTATTTCTGATATGTTGAGGGGTATTCTTTGATGTAGAAACCAGTGAGAGAATGAGGCTGCGAGGAGATTTGATGGAAGAGATCGGGAGGAGCCACGATACCCAACTGCTGCAGATGACGATGCATCAACAGTGAAGACATGTTCGCCAGGTTCATTGTCGCCATTCCTGGAATGAGAAAGAGAGAGAGAGAGAGAGAATGAGAGAGAAAGAGAGAGAGAGAGAGCTAGAGAAGCATAGATGAGGATGAGACCTACCAAGAGGCGGCGCCGTGCTGGTGGCAAGCAGCGTCTTCTGGTGCTCGTCGTTGTGCGTGGCTGCAGTCGTTTCGTGTTCTGGAGCGTCTTGCGTCTTGCGTCTTTGTCTTGCGACTTTTAGCGGCGTCTCTTCCAGCTCCTCGCAGTGCATGCAACGGCGGCTGCCAGTGTTGGGAAGAAGAGATACGCACTCTGAGAGCAGAAGCATCTACTATCACACCACAGGATATTGGATAACCGCGTATTGCGAATCACGAGAGAGAGAGAGAGAGAGAGAGAAGGAGAGATAAGGAGAGGGGGAAGCGATAAAACATAAAGGGCAGACAAAATGAATGAGTGACCGGTCCACTACGACGCACGAGCACCACGGGAATGGGCGTGGCTTGGCCAGAGTCTCCTCCGAACCCTCGCTCTCCCTCTTTCTCTTTCTCTTTCTCTTTCCTTCTCTCTTCTCCAATCTGTCTCTCTCTCTCGCTCTCTGAACACTCTGCCAATGTCCACCCTCTCTTTCCATATCCATAACCTCTGCATCCTACCGTTTCCTATCTTATCTACACGGCTAATGCAAATCCTAACAGCTATTTCTGGCTGTTTATGAATGTATTTATATACATATGTATGTAGATTTTAATTTTCGATGTCGAACTAAATAAAGAAATAAATAAAATTAGACTGAACAAATTGCGATGATCATGCAGAGAAGGATGTCCTGCTCTATTATTGGATCCCTTCTTTCCGTCTTTGTCTCTTTTCTACTCTCTCTTACTTTTACGTGTTCTCTCGTCCTTCTCTCGATCCCTCCACAATTCATTGCCAGCCATCCGACACCCGCCGTACAAACGGTCTCAAATTAGTCAAATTTACTGCCAAATTGTAAAAATTATAGTTGTTGAACGAGCGCAGGGAAGATGTATTTGAGAATGGCAAAATTGGTTGGGAAGAACAGGAAGAAGATTTAAGACAGGGCGAGAGAGCATGTGAAGGAGAGAGACCGCAGACATCCGAAGCCTCACGCAATATCTACAACAGCAGGTGAATGCATGGCTATCAAGGAATGGAACGGAATAAAGAGGGAGCGGAAAGAGAAAAAGGCAAGAGAGATAGAGAGGGAGAGAGATAGAGAGGGAGACATATAGAGAAGGAGAGAGATAGAGAGGGAGAGAGATAGAGAGGGAGAGAGATAGAGAGAGACAAGAGAAGGGAGGGGAAGAGGAAAAGACCCTAAATCCCCTCCAGCTTTTTTTTCTCCTGCAGCTTCAATCCCATTGAGCGCATAATTGGGTGGAAAAAGGCGAAGGTAGTAATCGGATTAAAGTAAAGTGAACGATGAGAGAAGAAGAGAATGTAGAAGGGATTGAGTGGAGTTGTCTTCAGCCGTTCCATTGATTCCACTCCACAGCTACAGACTCATTTAACAGCAAAGCAGCGGATTAAAGTCTTCCAGTCACTGCTTTTCCATCGGAGATCAGTGTCTGGACTAGCAAAGGATATCTTTAACAAGTGGATATTATATCTCGAGTGATTTATAACTAATGACTTTCTCAATTATTCATCGCTTCCGGCAAGATCCGCTTAATTTACAACTCTTGGAAGACTCTATTAATGGCGACAAGGAGTTGTTCGAATAATGTGAGAAGATAAGGGAGAGAAAGAGAACGACAACGAAAGTACATACATATAAACGAGAGGTAGCAAGAGAGATAGAAAGAAAAAGAAAGGGAAAGAGGTAGAGAGAAAGGAGAGAGAGAGAGAGATAGAAAAAGAGAGAGTGGGGAGAAGGCTGAGCAATAATTGGAAGAGGAAATGAGTGTGACAGGGAGAGAAGAGATGAAGATGGGGTGACTAACTAAGTGAATGTCAGTGTATCAGGACTGCCTGGAGGTGTGAGTGGGTCTTGATAGCAACAAGGAGGGCCAGGACATCTAATGCCTCATTCTATGGGGCGAGAGAGAGAGAGAGCGAAAATGAGGAAGTGGGAGAACAAGAAGCTAAGAGAGGGGCAAGGGAGGGAAAGGGACCAATAAAGGGCGTGGAAAAGTGTATGTGGGGCGGTCGTTCTTCCACTTGTCATTCTCTAATCAGAGTAAAGTGTGAGAGTGGAATGCGCAAGAGTCGGAGAATTGTATTCAAGCGTGAGAGATTCTCTTCTCGAGCCTCGTCTAATCAGTTCAAGACAAGACACGCAAATGGAAAAGCTTACGACCAGCAGTGACGGAGAGCCCCGGGCAATTGCCACAATTAGATAACCCGCCAACCTGGACAGACCTCACTGTCTCGCTCTCGCTCCATCTCTCTCTCTCTCTCTCTCTCTCTCTCTCTCGCTCTCTCTCTCACTCCCTCCCTTGCAGACCTCCACTTCGTCTTGCAAGTCATCCACTATTTCTTTTCCATTCCCATAATATTCTAAGTAGATTTGTGGGAGTGGATTCTTTCTCTCTCACTAACTCATCAGTTCCACAACATTGAGACGTCTACAGGGAAGGAAACTCTTCATGAGTGGAGTATCTCTCCATCTCTCGGTCTCTCCATCTGGCTCGCTTTCTCTCGATCTCTCGGTCTCTCGTCCATCCTTTGTTTTCTTTTCCATCTTGTCCTTCATGGCGAGGCAGGCGCTTCTAGCGTCGTCCATGCTTATAATGGATGATAAACAAAATGATGAAGAACGGCTGAGAGAGCGAATCAGCGAGAAGAACACAAAAGTAAAGAGGTAGAAGAAAGAGGGAGAGAGGGGGATAGAGAGAAGGGGAGAGAAGGAGAAATAGAGGGGGAGGGGTAGGGAGGGAGACATATTGGCAGACAGATGAGGAGATGGAAGAAACAGACTGACAGAGAACTGCGAGACATGCTTTATCATGTCCCTCCTTCTATTTTTCTCTCTCTTCTCTCTCTCTCTTTCTCTATCCTTTTTTCGCCTCACTCACATCGTTGATATTTTCTATTGCCATTTTCTTTCTTTCATTTCTTTGCTCTCTTTTTCTATACAGTTGGTAGTCGTGTTACATTGAAAAATGATTTGACACTTTCTAATTGTGCAACAGTTGAAGGGAATGAATGAGAGAGATACCACCCAGCAGTACACGAATGAGACAATGGGGAGAGAGGGAGAAGAGAAGAGGGAGAGGGAGAGAGTGAAGAAGAGGGAGATGGAGAGAGAGTGAAGAAGAGGGAGAGAGAGAGAGAGAGAGAGAGATAGAGAGAGAGTGAAGAAGAGGGGTGGGGAGGGAGAGTGAAAATGGGAAGACGTGGGGGAGGTGATTGAGGGGATCTGATCACGATGAGAAGCTAGCCATTCAATGTATTAGAAGTTGCATTGAGAGGGAGGGAGAGAGGGTGCAGCTGGGCAAGAATCTCTCTCCTCCTCTCTCCTCTCTTTCCCTGTCTTGAATCGAGAGATATGGAAGAGTGTTGAACCGCGCGCTTGGAGTTGGCTAATCTTTCAGTGGCTCTGCTTCCGAAGTGCTCACCTCCTGTGGTTGCACGCTGTGATTGGTGGAGTGAGAGCAGACTTCTTCTGGCTTTGCTTCTCACCAGACTCCCCTACACCTCTCTCTAATTCCACTTTCCTCTCTTTGTCTCCCCTTTCACTCTCTCCTTCAATATCGTGTAATGAAGCAGAGAGCCCCGGGCGGTTGGAAGAATCAGAGGGCCAGATTAGCATATTACCTGGTGGAGCCACAAATGCAGCCACACACGAAGCTGTCCGACGATTGCTAATTGAATATGAAGGGGAGACGTGAAGCCAACCAAGGTAAAGGATAGAGATGATAGAAAGGGAGAGACAAGAGAGATAGAGAGAGAGAGGAGAGAGAAACAAGAGAGAGAGAGAGAGAGAGAGACAGGCACGGCACATAAGCCAGCCACTCGAATGAAAGCCACGGACCATCTCCTCGAGAAGCCATTGCAAAGTATTGAATTGCTTGTTTCATGACAGGGAACGGAAGGGAACAAACCTAGAGGTTACTAAGTAATTGAAGGTATGAAAGATAAGATCTAGGAGAAATAAAAGATTGAAGAGGTTAGAAGTCGAAGAGCACGAACGTGACATAAAAAGGAGTCCCGAAATGGATTTTGCATATTTGTGCGCAAGTTCTGAAAGGTGTGACGGATACGCTTACGATGTGGGAGTGCCTGGAGGAGGCGACTCCTCCTTCTCGATCTCCCCTCTCTTTCTCTCCCTCTCTCCCTGCTCTCTCAATCTCTCCCCATCTCTCTCTCCCCTCTCCTTCTCTCTCTCTCTCTCTCTCTCTCTCTCTCTCTCTCTTCCTATCCGAGTCCATCATTTGCGTATTCGTGTGCTTCTGACCAAAACACCGACCCGCCCAGACCTATTTAAAGGAGAGCGTCAATCTGCTAAAATGAGACCCCTCCCGAAGAAGCAAAGAGCTAAAGCTTTCTTGAGAAGTCGCATGCAAATCTGATTAGAGAGTACACGGGAGGCAGAATTGCGTGAGACCCACGGGCACGCTATCACAAAACAGGAAATGATTATAGAGGAGTGAGTGGGAAGAGAGAGGGCGAGAGAGAGAAAGCAGATAATGAGACAGGAGAGACAACAGAGAGTGAGAGAGGAGACAGAGAGAAAGCAGATATTGAGAGAGGAGAAACAACAGTGAGTGAGAGAGGAGACAGAGAGCAGGGAGTGAGAGAGAGAGAGAGAGGAGAGCGAGAAGAGAGGGAGCGATGTTGAAGAGATCGAAAAGGAGGTAGAAGGAAGAAGTGAATTCTAATTTATTGACGATGGAAAAGTAATATTGGTCCGTGTAGAGAAATTAATATATTATTTTTGGGCTGCCTCGCTATCGTTCCGGAGGTGTCGAAATCTAATATTTCTGCTTGCTCATTGCTGTGATGAGTGTGAAATGAAGAAAATAGAGAAGAGTGGAACCGAGATGGACATGTCTTATGGGGGTGGAAGAAAATGATGGAAAGGGGTGGACAGTTTGAGAAGTAGAGAGAAATTGAGCAAAGACGGACAACGATAGAATCAAAGAGATAGAGAACGAGAGCGAGAGAGAGAGAGAGAGAAAGAGGAGAGAGGAAGAGAGAGAGAGAGAGAGAGAGAGAAAGAGGAGAGAGGAAGAGAGAGAGAGAGAGAAAGCAGAGAAAGGAGAGGAGAGGGGGAAGGGGGAAACGATCAAGGGTCACGTGGCCTCTGGCCCTGCGGCTAATTGTTCTAATTACTAATTAGCTGACATGAAGAAGGCAACGACTGCAAGAAAACATATATGGAAAGAGAGGCTGAGGGAGATCATGAGAGAGAGAAGGAAAGAGAGACGGAGAGAGAAGCAGAGAAAGTGGGAAGGATTGTTATAGCCTAGTCACTTTTGCTTGACTGTTCGGTCTGATGAAGAAGCCTCTCAATTGATTGCTCGCCGAGAAACACGAAGACATTCACGGAAGTCAAAACATTACACTCTATCACTTTGAATACGGTCAAACAGGGGATAGGAGGAAGCTGCCAATGGGGGCAGCGGAGATGGGCATGCTCCCTGCTGATCATCTCTACAACTTGGGAGAGGAAAAGAGTGGAGTCTGAGAGAGAGAAAGAGAGATAGAGAGAGGCAGAGGGAGAGAGAGAGAGAAAGAGAGAGAAATATAGAGAGAAAGAAAGAGAGAGAGAGAAGAAAGAGAATAAAGGCACGGCAGGAAGTAACATGGCGCAAATGGAAGAAGCATAACGTGATCAATCAAAGCTGCGAGGAGAGAAAGAACAGTGAAGCAGGCGATGAGGAACACGACAGTTCTCTCACACTTCCTGGCCATAACAGTGTAAACAATGCACTTCCGAGAGAGGGAATGAGAGAGCGAAAGAGAGAGAGAGAGAGCGAGAGAGGGAATGAGAGAGTGAAAGAGAGGGAGAGATGGACGAATAGAAATGAAGACAGAGAAACAAGAGACAGAGAATAAGCGAATGATGAAAATATCATCGATGTTCTCGTCGGTATTGTTCTGATTATTATTGAGAATGTGAGGAACAGAACTGTTATGGTTGTTATGACATGGATCGGATTGGAGGGAGTCTAAATCATCAACCATAGGAGGAGAGGGAGGAGAGAGTGTAGAGAAGAGAGAAACGGAGAGAAAGAGAAAGGACAGAGATTATCAGATCACACTAGGCGTGCAATCGCAATGACAACACACGATTTGTGCGGCCGTGAAACATGGAAATGCGCGAGAAAACAATCAAATTACGGGAGAGTGAAGGGGAGTACGGTAGGAAAGGGGAGTACGGTAGAGGAGAGAGGAGATTTGCGATCAAGGAAAGAGTCACGATAAGGGACCAGAAGATTTCATTACGAGAAGGAGTAATACAAATGCATATCTGTATGCTACGATAAAGAAATTTCAATAGAAGTTTTCATGGGAGTAAAGTAGAAAAAAGAGAGCCGGCATACGAAGATAATAGGAAGAAGCAAAGGAAGTCATCTCGTTTATAACCAACATTAACCCCAAGGATATCCATTTAGCCGTCGACCTTAAAGCTTTACAAATCTTTTATTCACTGGTTCTTCTCTCTTACTTCTTTTTTATCTTTCCATCTGCTCACTTCATATACGCATAGTACTAATTTATACGGTAGTCAAATTAATGAACCTTTTCATTCTTCTACAATTACATTAAACAGCCTTCTTTAAGAATACTGACAACCTAGAGTAATGTTCATAAATGTAGTTAACAAATGTTATGCAATTCCAGCACTTTTCACTTTTTCCGACAGGTCTTGATTCTAACATTTTTAATTTCGAACTTCGATAATGTTTTTCATAGATGAATAAAAGCGAAAGAGCAATGGGCACTCGCATTGGAATCTGCACTGGAGCGGAGAGAAGCGCGGCCACGGTTAAGCTAAACGGATTAACTGAATCGGATAGATTACTCTGCTGGCTAGTCATTTCAAGGCCCAGGGTTCGTCCTGAGCGGCTCTTCTTGATCCACTAGAACTCTCTCTCTCTCTCTTTCTTTCTCTCTTTCTTCTTCACTATTATTCTCACTATCACTGAAATAACTTCCATTTGTTTATTTTTTCATCTCTAATTCTCTTCCTAAAACACTTGTTATATCCTCAATTCTCCAACCAGTTGGCAATAAAAAAAGGAACTAGATTCCCATTGTTTGCTTATTTTTCCTCTCCATTTCAAATATTAAAATCCATTTCTTTATGAACGCTAAATTTAGAGACGGAGGTTCGGGGGCATCATAAAAAATTTACTTATGAAAGATCGTCTCATTAACTAAATATAACGTTTAAACAAGATATGTATATTTCTGTTGGCATGAACATTTCAGTAACAACAACTGCAGTAAATCGTAAACTAGGTATGGGTTCATATGAGGAGGAGAAGGAGAGAATGGGGAGAGGGTTGGAGAGTAGAGAGGGATATCAAGAGCCTAGAGAAATATACAGATGAAATTCTTTGGGCGGACATATCAACTGTCCACAAAATGTAGAAGAGATCGTGGCACTCCAAAGGAGTCAACTAATCACCCTCGGACAAGTGGAGACTACAACTGATCCACCGACTCTCTCTCTCTCTCTCTCTCTCTCTCTCTCTCTCTCTTTCTCCCTCTCTCTCTCTCTCTCTCTTTCTCCCCAAATGCTTCCCGCTCTCCTCATCCTCTCTGTCTCTCCCTCCCTTTATCTCTCTCGCTTCGTCTACCTCCGTCTCTCTCCCTCCATCTCTTTCCACAATCTCTCCTCAGCCACGTACCTGACGCCAACTTCTTCAGCCCATTCAGTAATCCTCTTTGTTCTTATCAGGTGTGATAATAAGCACTGTGCATGGTTTGCCGTTGCTCTCTCGACTTTTCCCCTCTCGCCTTCCAGTTCCTTCACGGTCTATCTCTCTTGCTTTTAAGAAGAGGGAGAGAAACAGTTCCTTCTCATAGTCGTATTTTCGTCTGTCTACGCAACTAAAGGCTTAAAAGGTGCTGTGATTGAAATCAGGAGACGAGTGAGAAACGTGGGATTAGAGGGACACCGATATTACTAAGCCCGTGATTCGTTCCCCATTCTTTTCCACATGATCACTCATCTGCTTGACTCATTGGTGGACGCTATTTGGGTTTTCCTCTCTTAATTTTCTTGTGGTTTTCTTGAATGGAGTGATCTCCTCCTATCAGAACAGAAGCAATCAAATGTCCGAGAGTGGCAGGGCCTGTCAAGACGGAAGCATTCCTTGCTGTCTCTTTTTCTCTTTATCTAGCTCCACATTTTTTCTAGCCTTTTAACGGCTTAAAAACGCCTTTTTTTATCCCCATCTCTCCATATCCGTGCTTCTCTTCCACAATCACTCTCTCTCTCACACTCCCTCGCTCTCTCTCTCTCTCTCACTCCCTCGCTCTCTCTAGCTCTCTCTCTCTCTCTCTCTCGCTAAGCGGGAAGTTGTAAAGCAGGAGCAGTGGCTGTCATCATCAAATCAATTTGGGGTGGCGAGGAGCGACAAATCGGCATGTTTATGATCGTGCTTCCGAGCTGATAACAGCGGACAGTTGACAGCGGATCAAGCATTGAAGGAAGAGGGAGAGAGACGAAGAGAGAGAAGGGGAGAGGGGGAGAGAATAAAAGTGAGGTAGACGGTAAAGATGGAGAGTGATACAGAAATTGAGAGAGAGTGAGAGAGAGAGATAGGGACAGGGTGAACGGGGGGGGGGGGGAGAGAGAGAGAGCGACGACCACAGAAACAAGGTAGGCATAGAGATACAGAAAACAAATAAGAGCGGGAGATGAACAGAGGATTTAGAAGAGAGAAAGGCGAGCAAAAAAAAGGAAGGGAAGTACAAACGTGCTATGCAAGACGAGCAGTAATCAGTAAAAGAGAAGCCTGAGATTGACAGTAGCACCGATTGATAGACTCATCTTTGCTATCGCGGAATTCCAAGTTCAGACTATTTGGCAGACCCCTTTAAATTACATAAATTGACAGCATTGAGTATCCTTTCCTCAATAATTCCCCCTTTTGGATGAGAACTATCGTACTCCGCTCCATTAAGCCTTTCGTCTCTCCACTACGCCCATAAATAAACTCGGACTTGGATGAAGGGAGCCGAGTAAGCATTCTTCTAATGCAGCGCCAATGTGATTTGAGGGCACTTGGAAGGCGAGGCGGAGGACTACCTGGAAGAGAAAGAGAGAGACAGAGAGAGAGAGACAGAGAGTGAGAGGGAGCGTGAGAGAGAGGAAGTGAGACGGCGAGAGAGAGAAAGAGAGAGAGAGAATGAGAGGGAGAGAGAGAAAGAGAGGGAGAGAGAGAAAGAGAGGGAGAGAGCGAGAGGTGGACGAGGGTGAATAGGGAATCATTCTTAAGACAGGAGAGTAACGAACGGAAGCGGTGAGAGGTAGCCAAAGTGAGCGATATAAGATGAAGAGAGTGTTGAGTGGCGCCGTCTCTCTTCTCCTTCTCTCTCTCTCTCTCCCTCTCTCATTCTTCCACTCTCTTTCACTCTTCTGTTAGGCTCTCTTCCTTCATTCATCCTCTGCAAATTGAGGAAATAAATCATAGAGTATGCCGCCTGGGGGAGAACGGAGGGTGCTGTCCTGTCCAAAAGAAAGGAAGAGGGAAATCGAGAAGCGGTAGCTATTAGACATCCATAAGCTCACTCGAGCTTGGGACAGAGAGAGAGAGAGAGAGAGAGAGAGAGAGAGAGAAGGAAAGAGACAAGGAGGATGGATAGCGAGCAGTGAAATAGAGGAAAAGCTCCTCTCTCGGCTATACATTATTTAATTTTGAGACGGTGCCATTGTGTGTGAAGACGAATGGCCATAGCAACATGCAGCCCTGATCCCTCATTCGAGGGAAGAGAAAAGAAGCCTTGAATGCATGTTAAGAGATGGAAGAATCCATCTAATCGCCCTATCACTACCACTTTCTATTCTAAATGCATGACTAGCTTTTGCCAGACTCTCAGCCCTCATTCTCATACTTCTCTCTCTTGTATCTTTCGTCGTCCCTCTGCCAGGTCATAAATGGAAGGCAGAGTAAGTTGCGGCTAGAAGGAGAAGAGACAAAGAGAGTTTGAGAGAAACAGAGTGAGAGAAAGAAAAAGAGAGAGAGAGAGAGTAAGTGAAGAGGGTCAGAGAGAATGAAAGAGAGTGATACAGAAATTGAGAGAGAGAGAGAGAGAGAGAGAGAGAGAGAGAGGGTCAGAGTGGCAGAGAGAATGAAAGAGAGTGAAACAGAAAATGAGAGAGATAGAGGGATAGGGTCTCCTTATCCTTCTCCTTTTCTCCTTCCTGCCCGTTTGTCTTCAAGTTGTGGCAAAGCTCCTTCTGCCTACCTTAATTCCTTGTAATTTGCACGAGGCACTCACCGCACCAACCATGCACAACCCACTAACCATAACAGGCACCTCCATTCTCCTCTCACTTTTCCACTCCACTACACTCGCCCGCATCAAGTGAATAGTAGCCTCACTCAGATAGATTTGTATTGAGACGAACCGATGAATGAAGAAAGAGGGAGATAGAGAAGGGAAGGTAAAGAAAGAGAGGGAAAGAAAGATCCCTTACTGTAGAATGGAAGAAAGACCCTCTCATCAACGGCATCACGCTATAAAGACCATACCAATATGAACGAATGAAAGTCACAATTTCCCTTCCATTCTCAGTTACCCTTAACCCTCTCTCCCTAACATTATCCCTCATTCTCTCCAACATCATAGACCAGCGACTAGATACTGTACACAGAAAAGGAAGTATTCTTTCGGTATCGACGGGTGAAGGCGAAGAAAAAGTAGAATAGCTGCAGTGGGGATCAATCGGAGCAGAAAATTCTTGTCGAATACAATGTGTTTTCTTCATCTCTTTCTTTTCTCTTCTTAACTTCCGTCTCTGATGAGTGGAAGAGACTGACATGAAAGAAGTAACAGAGACTGAAAGAGACAATGTTGAATTAGATTGTGTAGACAAGAGAGAGAGATGGAGAAATAGAGAGAGAGAGAGTGAGAGAGAAGAATGGTAAAGTTTCGGAGAGAAGAAGAAAAGAGCCGACTGCTGAGGATTACTCGTTGGAGGTAGTTTAGTATGCTGAGAGTGGAGTGGGATCAGTGGAGGCTGGCTTACTTGCCTAATTGTGATGCTTCTCGATTTGACTTCAGAGAGAAGAAAGCGAGGGAGGGAGAGTGATGCAGAGAGAGAGAGAGAGAGTGAGTGATGCAGAGAGAGAGAGAGATAGAGAGAGAGACTGATGCAGAGAAAGAGAGAGATAGAGAGAGAGAGAGGACTGATGGAAAGAACGAGAGGGACATGCATAGATAACGACTTCTTCCTGATCAATTAGCCATAAGCAGAAGTGATGGCAAGGGATTACACAGACCGCTTCCCTCTAGGAACATTGCCAGAAGGGTTGAGGAAGAAGAATGAGGCATGAGAAGAGGAAGATGAGACAAACGAGACAAGTCAGTTCCGAAGACCTTTCATACATCGAGAGACGACTGAATAGGATTCCACTTCCACAGTTGACCGCACCATTGAACACGCTAGCAGCTGCTGTCCATTCTTTTCCACATAACACACATTTTAACATGTCATCTGACACCTAATTTAGAGAGAAGAGGAGTGACAAAGAATGCAGAGACTAAGGGTGGAACGAATGGTCCTAAAAGCAAAAAAAAAGAAGACGAGAAATAACATGTGTTTAAAAGAAAAGTCTGCCTGTTCCCTGCTTGGATACGGCTGGAGGGACTTAGATTTGAATGATGCTCTGTCGATCCTATTGCTGTGACAACTGGAAAGGAGGGAACTGCCAAGGTGAGAATGAGCCACCACTATAATGATCACTCGGTATTTGGGTCAGCTAAATGACAGAGAGGAGAGAAAGACTGAGAATGACGTAGAGAGAGAGAGAAAGAGCAACTTGCTCAAAGATGTGAAAAAGAGTTAAAACGCATGACATTTTTAGACGCTCTCTCTCTCTCTCTCTCTCTCTCTCATCCCTTGAAATCTTTACTTGCTCTGTCCTATTCTCTCCCTCCCTTTTTTCTCTACTCTTCACCCGGGCCGCTTTGCTTCTGGCCAATGAAGCAGTAAATGGTTCTTGTAGCATGGATACCAAATGTAACCGCCTCAATCTCTCTCTCTCTCTCTCTCTCTCTCTCTGTCACTCGTTCGCTCCCTCTCATATTCACCTTTTGAAATAGGCCTTGTGACTTGTCTCTATGTGCATGACAAATTGAGGTGAGTAGGGCAGAGAGTCCGGAGACATTAGGAAAGGTGTTATAATGCAATGGCGTTATCATCACTTGTCATGCGCCTTTAAGCTGCTTCTTTCTTTTTGATCCAAACGCAACTCTTCTGATTTCCTCCCTCTCCTCCCCCTTCACTACATTCTAAGCCGTATTACATTGATATGGAGAGGGTGGCAAAGGATTGAAGGAATGCATCCCCCTGCCAGGGAGCGAGAGAACTGGGAGAGAGAGGTACTCTAAGGGAGAGAGAAAGAACAGGGAGAGAGAAAGAACAGGGAGAGAGAGAACAGGGAGCGAGAGGTACTCTAAGGGAGAGAGAGAACAGGGAGAGAGAGGTACTCTAAGGGAGAGAGTGAAGGTTTAGAGACAACTCAGTGAGCTAGCAAATAATATACTTTAAATAATTGTCTTGGAATGCTAGATGGACAAATTAATGAACAAATATTATAACTACCACAAAAGTTAAAATTTGTTTATTAGATCGATTCCTCAAAAAGTAGCTGGTGGCTGCATAACAAAAGTGTCAAGACCGGTTGGAAAGAGCGACACTGGCAATGAGACTCATCGGGAATTCCTCTGTGTGGTACTGTAGCTTAATCTAATAGAGGAAAGGCAGAGCAAACTTCATAGAATCCATAAACCCTATATTAATTCCCCTGGCCGTTTGATACCCCGAGAAGGCTGAACTGACGAGTAGTCGAAAGAGAAAGCAGAGTGTTGGCAGAGTGTAAAGATGTTGGTGAGAAATGCGAAGAGAGGACCAAGTCGGGTATCGGAGGGAGAGATGGCCAAAGGATTGCCGCCGGGCGTTGAAAGCAGGAAAGAGAGGCGAAGAGACACGCCGACCAATCAGCACTCATTGCTCCGCCCACTCTCTGGCTAACACTCTGGGTGTCAACAAGACAAGACTGGTGCAGATGGGATGAGACGGTGGAGCTCTTCGCTCTCTCTTCTCTCGCTCTCCGCTCTATCTCTCTCTCTCTCTCTCTCTCTCTTCTCTCGCTCCTCTCTCACTCTCTCTCTCTCTATGTCTCCTTCTCTTTCTCTATCTGTCTCTCTGTCTCTCTTTCTCTCTCTGTCTCTGTCTATTTCTCTCTCTGTCTGTCTCTTTCTCTCTCTGTCTCTGTCTCTTTCTGTCTCAGTCTCTCTCCTCGCTCTTTCCCTCTCGCAACAGAGAGATTGAGGTAAAAGGGAAGAAGTGAGCAGTCTAAATTCTGCCAAGGGTTTTTTTCTCGTCGGACCAATTAAATATTGACGCTGTAGATGTCACGCTAAATCAATCAGGGCTCGCCCTCAGAAAAGGACTACAATTTCCAGACTGAGAGAACAGAATTCCTCATATTACACAAGCTATCGGGCTGAAGTAAGTGCGAGCGAGAGTGAGAGAGACAGAGAGAAGGAGAAAGAGAGAGAGAGAGAGAGAGAAGAATGACAGCCAGTGAGAGAAGAAAAGAAAGACGGTAAGGTGGTCCGAGAGGAGCAGATAAAACATGAGGCGTATTTGTGCATACCTATGAAGTATCGCATGTACTTTCTGCGTGTGAAAGGGTGACAAAGTGCTCGAAGCCTAAATGATGTTGATTTGCCGTGCCTTTTACGCGAAGCGACAGCCCTTGTAATCTGAATGAATCAACTTGTCAATACCGTATCAAAGGAAGTGTCAATGAAGCTGTCATTTTAATTCCAAGCAAGTTATGAGTCTTTCCTTGTGGAGAGGGCAGACACGGGGATTGGAAGGAGAGTGCCCAGAAGAGTGGAGAGGGCAGACACGGGGATTGGAAGGAGAGTGCCCAGAAGAGTGGAAAGGGCTGCACTTAATGGCCACTCACTTCATGTTCTTGAAAGACATGAAATGAGGCGATTGTCTGAGATGATTAGAGAGAAAAGAAGCTTAGGCTAGCAACATCTTCTTTGCTTTGCTCTCTCTCTCTCTCTCCCTCACTCTCAAGCTCGCTACCTCTCTCATCCACTCTCTCTCTCTCTCTTCCTAGCTCTCCTTCTCTACTCTCTCGGAATCTGTTTCTCCCACTGTTCCCTTCTCGTCCGCTCGATCAAAGCTAGTTTATCTTTCCTATTCTATTCTTTCTCCGTCTCCACGACGGAAGCCGCCTCTTTACGTGTCTTCTTCTATTTTGTTAGATCTTTATGGAAACTCACAGAATTTAATTAATAGCTCTTTAAAAAAGCGGAATCAGATTGTCTTCGAGGGTGAGAGAGACAGAGAAAAAGAGAAAAAAAGGTAGAGAGCGTTTGTTCGGGATTGCGTGGAGTGAATGGATTCTAAGCATTCTTGGCACTCTTCATTCCTCCATCCTCTTCCGGTCATTACTTCAGCATAATGTGGCGATGGCCAAATTATTTTTGCGCACTCCACCTCTTTAAATGCTTAGGAAATGAGAGAAAGAAAGAGAAAGAGAGAGAGAAAAAGAGAAAGACAGAGAGAGAGAGAAAAAGAGAAAGACAGAGAGAGAGAGAAAAAGAGAACGCAAAAGTAGGTGATTGAGGTGGGCCGCCGAGCAGGCTGGTGAAGCCTTCACTAATGAAATGTCGAGAGAGCATGGTTCTAGCCTAAGGGGACGAAGGAGAGAGTGTGGGCTGATAGGAGAAAGTGGCAAAAGAAAGATCGAGAGAGTGCGTGCAGACAGGAGAGTGGCAGATAGCGCGAATCACTGTGAACAATGCGCACAAATCGTGTGTAATTAAAATGGCGGAGAAGCAGTGGAACAAATTGGCAGGCCACAGCGGGGGCACGAAGGAAGGAGGAGATGATGGGTCCTAAGACGAAAAGAAGGGGAAACATACGGTAGGAAATCAGCCGCCGGCTATCTGCTCAAGCCTTTTAAATGCTCCCAACGACTTCTGCCGAGGGATTTGACGCCATCAAATCGGAACAAAGGAGATGCCATTTCTGGATTTCTACTTTTAGGCTTAAGACGAAGAGAATTTGCCACTGCCATGAAATGAAAGATATTCAAAGGAAAAGAGAAGAAAACGGTGAACTGGAAGGAAGGAGAACAGCTTACCAGAGGGGTACAGACGAGCATAGAGAGAGTAGAAACAGAGACAGAAGTGGGAGAGACAGAAAGGAAGGAGACTGAACGTGAGGTTGGAGAGTGCGAGAGAGAGAGAGAGAGAGAGAGAGAGAATGTGGAGAAAGAAGTAGAAAGATTTAATAAGACTTCCTGATTTTGTTTGAAATGGTCTGTTGAATGTGACACATTAGTGGCAGAAGGAATGACGGGATTCCTTCCAAGACGAGATCGTTGTCAAATTCAATTTGTTGCCAGATTGGTGGCCTTTATGGGCGCCCTGAGGACGTTTATTGGAATGCTAAGTGGAAGAGAGAGGAAAGATGAGTAGTTGAAGGGAGGGCGACATCTTCAGACAAAGAGAGAGAGGGAGAAAGACGACGACAGACAGAGGGACACAGATCGAGAAAGAGACCTAGCGAGGCAGCGAGACAAAGAACACAGAAAGAGTTAGGGATAAAGGCTATTCAAGTAAAAGAATATAAGTGTGAAGGCCTTCAACACATCTATCCCAGAAATGGAAAAAAAATTATATTAAAAAAAAGATTTTGATAGCTTTTAATAAGAAAGAAAGTCTAATTCTCGCTTTCTCACATTCCAGCGCTCTCTTTCGTTCTCTGTCTCTGTCTTTGTCTCTCTCTCTCTTCTCTCTCTCTCTCTCTCTCTAACAGACGCTCTTTATCTCTCCACCTATCTCTCTCTCACTCTTTCTCTCTCTTCGCGCACGCGCTTCCAATCTTCAAGGAAAGACAAGGAGGCAGCCGCATAAAGTATGAATTGACGCCATTTGCTCGATTATAGGGAAGCAGGGAAGGGAAGAGATGGTCTACCATGAATGAATGAATGAATGAGTGCCTTCTCTCTCAGAAATCCACCACCTCGCCAGCCTCTCCTCTCCGTCTTCCATTCCTAATTTCTCTCCTCTTTATAGCTTATCTTCCATATTACTACTTGGAATGCTACTGATCCATTAATTGCTGTTGCAAATAACCTCGATAAAGTTGCCTTTTATATGTTCAAAGACATCATGCAATTAAAAAAAGGAGAAGCTAACAGTGGGAATATGCCCAATTTTAAGCCTTGCTATAAGAATGATAATGAAAACGAAAGGAAGATCAAGCGAGCGAGGGACAGAGAGAGAGAGAGGAAGAGAGTGAACTGGAGAGAGAGAGGGAGAGGAAGAGACAGAGGTCGAGAGAGAGGGGGAGGGGAAAAGGAAAGAAAGATGATGAGCTAAAACAGCGATTACGGAAGCGACCTTGTAGGATACTAGTAGCCGCGAATGGAGTACAGCAGTGCAGCGGATAAGTGAAGCATTAGTCAGCTGAGGAGCAGATAAGGTGAGAGAGCAGAGTGGGGAAAACGGGAAGAAAGAAGATGAGTAAGAGAGAAATGGAGAGAGAGAGGGTTGAAAGGGTTGGGTAAGGCAGTAGTAAGAGAAATGCCTGTGCTTGTCCCTTGGATTAAGCAACTATCGATGGAGGCACGCCAGCGAGAGAGAGAGAGAGAGAGAGAGAGAGAGAGAGATATGGCAATGAAAAAGGAGAGCAATAGAGATAGAGAGAGAGAGAAAGAAAGTAAAAAAAAGATAGAGGGCAAGGGAAAGAGAGAGAGAGAGAGAGAGAGAGAGAGAGAGAGAGAGAAAGAGAGATAGGGCACGAGAGAAAGGAAGAGGATGATACGGTAGCGATAATGGAGGATATCACTAGCGAATGTAGGAACCGATGTACAACTCTAAACAGATAAAACTTCTGAAAAGGACCCTTCCCCCTCCAATATTTCAGTCAATTCCACATCTGCTTCATCTTATAAAAGTATTGGAGAGCAGCGCGATGATTTCATTCAACTTTTTATTGTCACTCTCAAAGTAATGACACGGGCGCAATCATTCCAATGAAATGCTGGCCATTAAGCTCGGGACAAGATTCTGAAGATGAGAGAGAGAGAGAGAGAGAAAGAGAGAGAAAGAGAGAGAGAGAGGAAAAAGAGAAAGAGAGAGAGCGTGATGGAGAGAGATAGATAGAAAGAAAATGAGAGAGAGCGATGGGGAGAGAGGTAGAGAGAGAAAGGAGATGGAGAAGGAGAGAGAGAGAGAGAGAGAGAGAGAGAGAGAGAGAGAGAACAAAGCAGATGAACAGATGAAAAGAGATGCTAGGAGAGAGGGAAAGAGAGAAGCTAATGTCGGGGAATTGCAAGAGTAATGAATGCAGAGATGAGTGGGTGGTGGCAGGTGAGACGGCTGCCTCGAGGAAGAAGAGCCCTTGTCAGAGTGAACAAGATCAAGACATCGGCTGTCACTCATTTCTACCCATTCATAAAGCAAATTGTCACTTAAACATAATGTAAGAGTTACGGAAGATCTTGACTTGAAGGAGAGAGCGGGGAATAAAGGAGAGAAAGACAGACAAAGTAGAGAGGAAGAATTGGACTCAGTCACTCATAGAGCACAATGCAGAATTGCAATGGAGTTCCTCTTCATGCCCAATTCATTCGGACGCTTTAAACGGATCTGAGGAGTGGGGTGCCTCCTAATGGATTCAATGCAATGTTTGCCAAATGATTTAATGACAAACTGAAAATAAACTCTGAAGAATCCAATCCCTGCGATGAGCATCCGTCTTATTTGAATGAATAAACACAAATGGGATACCAAAAATATAGCTTTATGCGAAGATGTCAAAATGAACTTCCACAAAGCAAGCAAGCATTGGACAAGAAGGGATAGCTATCATAAATAAAACCAAGATAGGATAATAATTTACAGATCATACAAATAGCTAGCAGTGATTTACAGAATCGCTAAAAAGCAGATGCAATAGAAATTCTAATCAAATGATAAAATACGATTTCGAGATAAAAATGAGCCGTGACATATCCAGCAGTTGGAAGAGAGGCAGCACTAAGGGGTTAAGCCAAGCACAGGGAGTGAAAGAGCGTGAAGAGGTTGTTAGAGAAGGAAATAGTGTGCAGAGAAGAGAGAGAGAGAGAGAGAGTGTTCTTCTCTTCAATGGAGTCTAGCAGAGGTGGAGGCCGGCTTCTTGGCCGGAGTGCGTGGCTCAGTCGACGCTGCTCGTGACATCGAACGCTCAAGGATTCAGCCATTTTATAAGAGTAAACATAAACATCATAACAAAACAAACAGCTATAACCAACCATTCATTTAGAACTAAACAAGGAATATAGCAAACATACAGTAACTCTGGAGGGCGTAAGCGGAGGAATGTCACGGGTGCCTTCGGTCTCGGAGGTAGTTCTTTTCTTCGTTCTCTTGCATGACGGCGTTGCAGGAACTTCCACAACATCAGAGTCTAGGATCAAATAATAAATCTTTCACAGCCTCAAATTCAGTTGGACATTTCAGAACTAAAATGCAAATGATTAATGGAAGAACCAGCGGTGGGCGCATCTTCCACAGCCAGGCTCTTCCTGGATGTCTTCCTGGTTCTCGTGTCTGAATTCTCCGAGTTGGTGGCCTCGCTTGCCTCTGAGACAGTCCTGGATGATCCTCGCTGCAATTGAGTAGCATGCTGACACAACAACCCTCTCCCGATCTCGTTGTAGGAACCTTTCCAGGGGTGGGAAGTGGTTGGGAGGAGGAGGATGGTTCATTGGGTAGTTCGATGGGTCGCGCATCGGACTTGCGCGGCCTGCCCCGCCCTCTCTTCACCACTGGCAGCGTCTCGTTTGTTTCTGTCGACGCTACTTCAGTGGTTGCTTCGCCTTCCTCTACCTCCTCAAGAATGCCTGCAATCGCACGAAATGATGTTTAAACCATTGCAGTTTAAAAAAAACACACCCGTGATCATCTATGAATTAAAAAACTTACTCTTGAATTGAGAAGTGGATTTAGCAGCAGTTTTCTGGGTGATATCCTTTTTCCGGGAACGTGAGCTTCTGGATTTTGAGAGCATTTGTTGACCTTTCTTTATCTAAAAAAAACTGATGCCTTTTCGTCATGTAATATAAAAGTAGAAATTAGCTAACATTTTCTTGCATTTCTTTCCAAGCATCACTGCAGAAGGATGGCAGAGTGGTCAGAGAAGAAGAGACAGCGGACTCTGAACGCAACCTCGGGCGCGTCGAAACACGAACAACTGAAATGAGTCTTTCAATCGACACACGGAGGATGCACGGCTACCAAAGACGAGGTGCTAACTAATCTAAGATATCAGCTTCAATAAAAAAAAATCATTGTACCTTCGGATGAATCTGCTTGACTTTCTTCTGCGAGTTCCTTCTGCGCTTCGCTCTTTTGTCGAATTCTTGAAGAAGACCGCGATGGTGACTTGGGTTGCTTAAGATGAATATCAAACAGTTGCAGTAAGGTGTAGAAAATAAGACTGCATGATAGGAAAAGACGTCGAGAGGAAGGGGGAGAGACAGAAAAGGGGAAAAACAGAGAGGGAGGGAGAGCAGAGAAGATGCGAGGGAAATGAGGTGAAATTGAGCCAACAACTGACTTCAGAAGCAGCACGACGGCCGCGTTTCTTCGTGGATGCCGACATCTCAGCAGTCGGAAGATCGCTTTTCAACTCTAGAAAAGCGAGCAGGTAATATTTAGCATTGAGAAGGGAAGAAAGGTACTTGCCGGTCATGGTATTCTCAAGCGCAAGTGGAGGTCGTTCATCCTTTTCAGCCTGCTCGCTTGGACGAGATGCTGTTGGTCCTTCCCCATCCTAAAATAAAAGTCATTAACAAAACATTGCTGTAGTAAATATTACAACAAATTACCGCTTCTTGCGCATCGAACACCAGTCTTCTTTTCCTAGCTGACGCGGGCGCAACAGCCGCCACACTACAACAGCGAGAAAACTTATGGTTAGGAATTAAATTTGTAAAACGATGTCATTTATACGTGTTCATAGTTATTAGAATTAAACCTGCTGGTATTTGCGGTTTGTTCTTCTGCCGGTCTCTGCACTTCCTCTTCTTCTGCATCTTCTCTCAAAGAAACATCAGAGTAAAGAGTCGCCTTAGCCTGCAACTTGCTCAATCATCAACAACTCTCTACGAGTAAAAGGCCAACTGACAGCAAGATCAGGCTTCTCTGCCTCCTTCTCTTCGGTTGCATTCTTCTCTTCTTCAGTGCTGGCTCTACTCTCAACCCCACCCTGAGCCCTTTCTTTTTCCTCCCTCCCTTGACTCTCTTCTCCCTCTTTCTGGTTGATCGGTTCATAAGCTTCCCCGTCTTTCTCATCCTGCTCTTCAAAAGATCTTTCCAGTCCATCGTCAATGACTGGAACATGCACATCATTTCTCCGAGGTGCGATTCCCTGAAGTACCCGGACGTATTGCAGAAGACTCCTCGCCACTTTTTTCTAATAGAATGACACTTACTTGGGGAACGATGAAAGTGACCTCGACTGGATCTTCCTGCTGCGGAAGTAGAACCTCGTGTTCTTCAGCATCCTCTTCGCTCAGAACAACCACTTCATTTCCTTCCATAGTTTTCTCTCTCTCTCCTTCATCTCCAATCGGGAGATCGGCCTCGGGCGTCTGAAACGATCTCCTTATGTCATCTCACTATTATCAGTAGTTTGGAGTCTCGAACCTGAGCAGGAATGTCTTGCTGTTCTTCCAACAACCTCTCTGGCAAATCTTGCTCTCCTTGTTCCTCGCCTTCTGTCTCCTGCTCGCTTTCCACAACAACCTGCTCCTCCAGCTCTTTTCTCTCATCTGTAGTCTCCTCCTCGCCACCCGAATCCGCGTTCTCATGCTCTTCGCCCTCCTTCTGGACACCCTCTCCATTCTCGTCTTCTCTCTCCAAACTTGATTTATCCTCGAAATTTGTCGCCAGTTCCTCCTAAAAACAGAATTGTTAATTATATCGACGAAAACAATCTGATAGCTAGTCCGATATTAATGTCCTTCTGTGGAACAGAATGCTATGGATGAAGGTGCTCCTTGCCGACCTCTGGGTGTTCAGAGTACTCTTCTTGTTCCTCGAAACTCCTCGTAATGCCATCGTCTTCTTCTGCGCCTTCTCTGCCCTGTTGTCCTTCCACCTGCTCGGCCGTCTCTTCATTCTCAACTTGCTCGCTGCTGGATTCATTCGACTGGTACACGGTAAACGTATGCTGTGAGTGATTAAATTAGGCACGAAGGCGAGATAATAATAATAACCTGGACGGATGGAATGGCATCTCCATCGGAAATGGCCGCACTGCTCTCCTGCTCCATGACTGACGAACAAGCACTTCCATCACTGGAAAGACATTGGCTCGGATCACTCCATTCCCTCCCCCTAAGTTACCTGTTGATAGTAACCGAATCCCCTTCACTTCCTTCTGGGTCCACATCAAAGTTAAGCTGAATAGAAGGAAAGTTGCAGCAACAAATCAACGCATTCCAAATAACGAACTACACAAACCCTCTGCCTTAAGAGTCTACTTGAATCATAACATGGGCGAGGGGAGATGCTCTTCGTTTGAAACTCGGCAGCGAAACGCAACTTCGGCTTCACCGTTGACATTACATCTAAACAGATCAATTAGCACTTAAGTTAACAGAATAAGTAACCCGATGGGAAGAAGTCCAAAACGAACCCTTCTTTCCACTTTTGAGAATGCTCGTGGGCATGGGTTGATCCTTCTTGTTCTCGGGAGTTGTGTCGAGTGGGGGAGAAGAAGCCTGTCCAACTGGAAGAATTCGACCAGACAGACGAGCTGCCAGGCGAGACTTCGCACGGGGAGTACGCAACGCTTCACGCGCACGCGCCGCTTCGTCTCTGAGCGAGAAGGAGAAGTTGGGAAGAAAGTGAGGAGAGGGGAAGAGAGGGAGAAGTTGGGAAGAAAGTGAGGAGAGGGGAAAAGAGGGAGAAGTTGGGAAGAGAGGGAGGAGAGGGGAAGAGAGGGAGGAGAGGAGAAGAGAGGGAGGAGAAGAGAAGAGAGGGATTAGAAGAGAAGAGAGGGAGGAGAGGGGAAGAGAGGGAAGCAGAGCTGACGGTGCGTTGTTTTCATCCAGTTTTGCGTGCTTGGCAATGGCTTCGATTCTCCTGAGGTGCCTCGACTCCCTCTCCGCATTTCCTTCATTGCTGCAAGAGGAGTCTGGACGGCGAATGTCCCTGGAAATGAATCCTTTGATTATTCGTGCATCATAAACTATCCATTTTCCATTAACTTCATTCCTCACATGTTCTCCGTGGCTCGCCTCACATTGATGACCGCCTTCTTGGGTGTTTTTCCTCTGACAATGGTGACATTCTTGAAGAGGCAAGTCTCGAGTTTCTGCTGCGAATTCTCAGTTTGATTATCCTGGGACGCTCTGCCATAGTGGGACATCACGGGCTGGGAGAGCGAGAAGGGACGGGGATTGGCAAGCAGTTCTTTCTTCCTCTCCAGTGCAGTCGACTTCAAGTTTGCGTAAGTGCGCACTGCCTCATGCAGCTCCTTCCCACTCTCTCCCGCTGGAGGGACTGGCAGCTGAAAGCGGAGAGAGAGAGAGACAGACAGAGAGAGAGAGAGAGAGAGAGAGAGAGAGAGAGAGAGAGATTGAGAGTGGGAGGGGGAGGGAGGGCAGAGAGAATCGAAACAACTCACATCCGCTACTTCGTGATAGCGGCACTTTCTGATCAGGTAAATATTCCAGCGGTACTCGCCGTATCTCATTCGAAGCAGCAGATCTGTACAGGGAAAGACTATGACTACTGTGAGGAGTAAAACAACAATAAACCCTGGAGTCGCTTCTCCTGTTGAGGAGGGAGGGAGATGAAGGGGAAGTTGATGAGTCTGCGTATTTCATTCTTCTCTTGCTCATTCAGGGTGCTGTCCTCTCCTCGAGAGGCAGTTCCATTCGATTCCGATGTCCTCTCCGATGCACCCATTTCCTAGATTGGCCTCTTTAGACATGACCAAGTAGATAGAAATACCTGGCAAGGCTTAAGGAAGTCGCAGTCGTGAGCCCATCCAAGACGAACTCGTGAAGCAAGCTCTCTTGACAATCCAATGGAATGCGCGTTGTCGCTCCATTCAAAGGCAGAAGCGCGCGAGGCCTGCAAGGGAAGAGTAAGAATCTTTCTGCATTATAACATCGACGCCAAGATATTAAACATATCAGGGGAAAAGATCCACTGGTACCTGACTGGAAGACGCATCCGTAATCTTCGTTACCACAACGTCGAACTCAAGAAGATAGTAGAAGAGAATGGCAGCACGATCGCGAATATCAACCGAGGTCTTCCGTAGGACACTCACGAGATTCTGCATCGACAGAGCTCTGACTTCTTTTTTAACGAGTTGTCCAATTTTGCCCCAAAGCAGCATAACGAAATAGAAGAAGCTAAAAGTGCAGGATTACATAGAGCGCCGGAGGGAACCACTCGGCAGGCACCAAAACGCCTTCCCACATGTCATCTTCCTCGTCAATCGATTCCTGCAGTCGGCTCACCAGCTCATCCAGATACATCTGCTTTCTGAGGAACAGCTCTGCTATGCATTCAACAACGAATTGAAGAGTCAAATTGTCTGCTGAACCCCTGAGCCTCGGCAGACGATCTTGCAGCGAGGATTCTCTCTCGAATAGCTCTGCTCATTTCTCTATGAGATCTCTCATCGGGAGGCATTCGACTCCGCAGCCACAACAAGCAGTTGACATAGACACGCATGGCATGTGCCAGCTGGGTCTTGATGTGAAGAGTACTTCGGAGTTGGGCTGAGAAGAAGGGATAGCAATGAAAGTGATGCAATCAAGACTAACGAGTGTCATCCATCTCTTGCTCGCCCTTCTTCCTCAAAGCATCGAAGACATCCTCTGCGAAGCGGAAGAAATGGGGAGCGAAAAGAACGAGTTTGTGAACTGCGGGAGCGAGTTGCTGCAGGCTGAGCCCGTCCACGAAAAGAGAAGCCACTCAACAAGTACACCCATCTTGCACCTTCCCCCTTTTCATCAGCTTCAAAATGGAATTGCAAAGGGTGTATGCTTCATCGTGAACGAAGAATGCCACACATTTCCCGCTGTCTGACAAGCATTTCTTGCTTTCCCTTGCCTTAGACCAGCCGAACGGTCATTAAGAACCGCCGGCCCGGCTTAATATACAAGGGGGGATTGAACCTGTGCCGCTCGTTTGTGGAACGCTGCGTCTACGCATTACACTACGAAAGACAACGGGACCAACAGTGTTCATCCAACTTGGCAATAGTGTCGTAGACTTCGTTCTTCATCCACTTAGCGATAACGAGTCTCGTCCGGCGGTTTGCGAGCTGCGAAGAAATGAAGCGAAGGAAAGCCCGCCGATTCTCTGGCATGCTGGAAATTGCACGCAGGAGAAGGCAGATATCCGGGTCCTGAACGGGTAAATGGCAAAGATCTATCTATCAATGACAATGAGAGCAGTAAGAAGTAGAAGTGGACTGACAATCTTTGTGTTCCTCGCCTGTTTATCATACAAACCACACGATCTCAGCAACTGAACGGCAACTGCAGGGGCATGGAAAGCGTCCGGCTGATGGCGACAGACTCGGGACAAGACCTAATCAAAGTGACATAGGAGAAGTCTGCAGACTGGAAGGAGCCACCTCAGACTGGAGGGGCTGGACAACTCCTTCGTAGACGGAGCACGAGCCGAAGACACGAATCCCGAGTTGGAGGGACATTGGAGCGAAGAGGGCGTCGTCATCAGAGAAGAGTGGAGATGAGAAACGAGAAGTCGAGAAGCAATTAACACTCTTAACATAGAAGTCATCTCTGAAGGAGGGAGGGAGAAGAACTGGCTCTATTCTACTGTAGGCGTCCCATGGAAAACATAGGCGCTCGATAAAATTTTTGGGCGTCCGATCAAATTTCTGACATTGCACTATTGTAAAAATTAAGGACTTTCATGTTAAAAGGAAGAATTTTTATTTGGGACGCTCTTATTTTCTACGGTACGCTTAAAATCATTACAATAAATACATCGGGCGCCTAAAATTATTCGGGTCACTTATAGGACGCCTATAAAGTAATGGGAGAACAAAACTAGGAAGAGAAAATAGAGCCGATGAACTGACCAGCACTTGTTCGAGTGGAATCTTGTCTTGATCGGAGAGACGGAAGAGAGAAGCCGTCTCATTCTGTCTGGTCAACTTGTCGAATGTGATATCTCGCACTAACATTCTCTTGTAGTAGTACTGCTCCAGATCGTACACTCCGCCCTGAACAAACTCTTCATTTTGGTGGAAGAAATGCTCAGACAAGCAATCGGCAGAGCCGTAGCGGGCAGTCGCGTCATGCTTCTAATTATTAGGCAGGTTTTTCCAACTAAAACAACAAAATATGCACCAATCCGATTGAGTGCTGAATGAATTCGTCTCTACTTCTTTTCATCTTTCTCCAACAACACCCATTGCAGTTTAATCGAAGAACGTTGTGGTAAGAACAAGCTAGAAAATGGCCAATCGTCTACCTCAATGCACTTGCGTTCTCGGTTGTAATAAGCAAAGAATGCAAGCGTCCGCTCCAGTTCATCCCGGGAAGGGTCTCCAAGACTACTTGTACTTTCATCCTTGATCTGGCCATTCGCTCGACGAGGCTGCGAGATGCTGTGCACAGAAATCCAGCGAGCTCCACGAGGCAGATCCATCTTCAAACTGAATGGATTCTGAGTGGAGAGAAAGGAGCAAAGTTACCTGAGCCTCGATATTCACGGCGTGGCGGAAAGTGGTTTCTCCGCTGTCATCCACGTGATTCTCTGCTCGTTCTGCTCGGTAAATCAACCCCACGGGCTTCTCACTACAAAAATTCGTCTCTCAAAAGGCACGTATACGCAAAAAGTTTACTTAGTTTTTTTTTACAGCGGGGGGGGGGGGGGGGCTCACGCCTGAAACCCCCACTTGTAATTGGTCTAGAAGTAGCCCGGTTTGGGTAAAAGGCGGAGCTGAAATTGGTCTGACCCATGGCTGGGTTGTAACCCCTCGGGCCGCAGGCATGGAACACTTTGTAACCCCCGGGATGGTCACACCACTTTATAACCATCCGGTTTGTCAATTTTTCACATTGTAAACCCCCGGCCCAAGTTCAGAGACAGGTACTATTTCAGCACTGGCATAATGGTAGGTACTATTTCAGAAGTCCTACGATTTGGATTCACAACTATGGAAACGACATTATTTTTAGAAAACAATATCACTATCACTTTTTTTTAATGATTAAGGTACTATCATTACGACATAGTAAAATGAGATTGGGGGAAAAATATGCGTAGTACGAAGGGCAACGTACTCCGCCTGATCTGGTTGGTGAGCAGCCCAGATGAAAACGATGTTTCTCGGGTCGTTCTCCGATTCAAGAATTGCAATTTCATGCACTCTTGCAGTGTTCACATGGACAAACGGAGTCCTGCAAAACGAGGAAGTGGAAGAAGAACTGAATTCAAGAACTGAAGGAGATCACACCGCACCAGCCATCGCTGTCACTCGAATCGAGGTGAACAAGTGTGAGAAATCCAGCACTCGTTCCCAGCACAATACTTCTCCAGCGGTGACAGAAGGCCATTGAAGTTACCGTAATGTCATCTCAATGAGATTACCAGATCGGGCTTTTAAGAACAATGAGGAAAGTATTTACACATGCTGTAATGAGATTGCGGCTTACCTATTTTGTATCTTGTCCCTTCGAAGTTAAAAATGTTGTTTTTCCGGTAAGTTTCTGCAGCAGAAGAATTTCGTGAAAACCAAACGTATAAAACAATGTCAAAACGAAAGCAACGCCAAATTACAGCATATTGGCGGTACTTACTCAGAATGTCAGACTTGGCCTCCATGACTGAATGTGTCCAATTCTCCGACGATTCTGGATAGAACTCCGGGAAGCGACCAATAAATGCGCTACCTAGAATCAGAATAATCAAGACTATGACAAATAATATATTATACAACTGCTGAAGAACAAAAAAGAAACCTCGTCTACAACCGATTGCAATCAAGTGGGGCCAGTCGCGGATCCCTCCGTGCAGAAAGTCGCGTTGACGCGACATTTCCGTCTCTGACAATAGCACTTTCACGCATGTGATCTAAATGCACAAGTCTTCTTAAATCAACCCAATGAAAAATGGAATGAAGAAATTTTAATAAAATGAAAATACCTCTTCCTTAACGGAGATGGAGCGAACACGTGTGAATTGGTTAGAAGGATGAAGAGCATACAATGCAACACACGGGCCTCTCACCAGCGTCAACTCTGTCTCATCCCAGATTACATCATTTCTTCCATTTATGGCAAGAACAACAGCAGCTTCTCCATCTTTAAGGATCAAATCATAAACCTAGAATTTAAAATTGAATGGTAACAACTGTCTTACTCTTTAATAGAAGCGTGCAAGCATCACTGATTTCGCTTCCGTTTGGCAAGCGATGAGAAATCGTCGAACGAGGAAACTGAGTGAAGCGGACATTTTCTCCAGACGCCCAGATAGACTGGCGCGAAGGAAGTCCTCAACAACCGATCGGTCAAGTTGGGATAGAACGGAGTAAGTAGTAAAAGTATCGATCCCCCTCCCCCCCTAGGATAGCACCCTTCATACTACCCACTGTAACGTCATTCTAACCATTGGAATATGACAGAGACTTGGAGACAACAGAGTCTGTCCCGGGCGAGTTGTACCGCACCAGCGGCTCGCCATCCAGCACGCATTCTTGCTGGATGCCCTTCTCCATCGGGCCTGAATTGCAAGCAAATATATAACACCAAAAGGGAAACAGCATATTACGAGGCAGTTTTCAGCACGGTTCTTCAGATTGGCATTAGACTTGCTTAAATTAAAAACGAATTTAAACTTCGCGCTAATGGTACAGTACCCAATACCCTGAAATTCAAATCCACTTAAAATGAACAAGGGAGGGGTAAACATGTTATTGTTGTCGAGCGGGTTAGTTGTATCATGCGTCGTGCATTCCAATTGAAAACTTTTCATGTGAAGAAGATGGAGTTGCTGAATGGTATTTCCCGTGATGAGTTCTATTGACAGCATTATCTACAAGTTCTTTCATTCATTCTTCCGCGTTCATTGGTTTTCTATGGAAATGCCCATGTGGAGTGAGTGCACAGCTGTTTTCATAGTCTTTGGTCAGCGTTGACCATTGGAGATGATTGATGTGCCTTCGATGGCTGAAGTGTTTATGACGGAGTTCCTCTCGAGCATTGTTAGTAGGTTCTTTTCATTCGTCTTTAGCAATCGCATAGCGGCCTCTCACTTTCCCCTTGAAATGAGCAACAATGGCCGAGAGCGAAAATGTGCTGAGGGGTGGACGCAGATGTTTCAAAGGGAGGCGGAGCTATCGCAGTGTATAGCATCCTGTTCTTGGCGAATGAGTGCGCATTTCTTGCTTGCCGACTGATTAATAAACAAGAAGTATAATATGATATTTCAGTGCCATGTCCGACGCTATCCTCAAGGCCTTCAACAGCCTTTCGATCGAGGTTTGCTAGTCGGCACATTTTATTTCCTAGAGATTTTGATCAGACATGGGCAAAAACCGGCCCGGGCAAGGTCCGCCACTCTCCAGGCCGTTCCGTCAACTTCCAGGCCCGTGCCCTACTTCCAAAATTATCTGGCGAGCCTGTCCGGGCCCTATTTTCTTTTCAACTTTGAACTGCAGAATCATTTCTGAATTAATACCTGTATTATCAATACTAGGTGCTATGCAAAGAAACAATAATAGTGAAATAGAGCAGAGATTGTTTATGCAGTTCTGCTTCTATAAATAGAGAAGAGCCCGGGCCCCCCCCCCCCCCCCCCATTTAATAAGGGCCTCATGCAGTTTCTACTGAAATTCACTCCAGTGGTGTTATTTGATGTTTGGAATACATTCAATCTGGCTTAAATAGGAATTTCATTTCGAGAATCGCTCTGATAGTCTTTTTTTAAGCAGAAACGGAAAAAAGGGTGGTCCGAGCGAGGTGGGTGGGGTTCTTTTCTGCGTCGAAAGGAAGGAAATGTAGAAACGAATTTTTTGATTAAAAACTGTGTAGCTCATGATTAAGGCTTAAGAACAGGGTTGGTGCTCCGTTTCGGGCCGTTTTTTTTTTTGCTATGTTCCCGCTGCGGGAACATAATTAGAATAGAATTTTAAATTATCTTGACACGAAATGAAGTAATGTTGATGCTTACTTCATTATGTTACCCTCGTAGGTCTTGCCCACCAACTTCTGTAGGGCCCTCGGACCACCCTTTTTCCTTGAAAATAACTCCCAGCATTTGACGCATATAATCAAACACTTAAAAAGGGATGTAAAACGAATGTTATGATCGTATTCCATGCAGCAAATAACAACCCTGGATTAGATTTTAGCGAAAATGTTTTTTTTTTGCAAATTTTAAGGATACGGTTTTTGGGAATGACATCTTCGTTGTTTTTTAGCAGCCAGCACTGATTGCGAAGAAGCCACAAGGCAAAGCTGGCCAAGTCATCCCAGTCGTAACGAATGTCGTGCCCCTCCAGCTCCAGCCCAATATCCCCTTCTATAAATACGACTTCCGCGCCTATGCCATCTTCGATGGCAAGGACGGCAAGTCGCACGAGAAGGAGATCACCAAGCAGACCCGGGATGAGTCAGTGGATCTGTGAGAAAATCATGTTTATTTAGCTTCCCTTCTTCAGCTTCACGGAGCAGGAGAGGAAGTCCGCATCCGTGCTCGTGATGCGAGAACTGCTGAAGGAAGAAGTCTTCAAGAACAAAGTCCTGATCTACGACCGCGCCGCAATTCTCTTCACTCTCGAGCAGCTGCAAGGAATCGGCGACGGGGAGGCGAGTTCTTTGTAATGCTATTAGCTTTATTTTTATTTTTACAAAAACATGCAATTTCAGAGCAAGTTCCGTGTCTCGCCAGGAATCCACCCGTCAACCAAGGAAGCCACGACAATTGAAGTCCGCGTCAAGCGTGCCGCCGAGTCGTTCCAGGTTAGCTGTTCTATTTTTTTTTACTTGCAGAAGAAAATAACCGAAATGCTCAGGTCAGCACGAGCGACCTGAAGAACGTGGCGGGCGCGGACATGCGAGGAGGCGGCAAGGAGCTCCTCGAGGTGCTGAACATCGCCACCAGCAAGAAGATCTTCGACAACCCCGAGTACGCTTAATCATTTATCTTTTGGAAGGAAGGCACAGACGAGAAGTGACATTCTTCAGGCTGTACATCACGTACGGCAACGGCTGCATCTACCTCCTCGACCCCGCGTCGTGCGGCTTCCGCGAGAACGAGACGCCGCCCATCACGAATGACAAGTACATGGGGATCGGGCTCAACAAGTCGGTCAAGGTGGGGCCTCTTTTCTTTTATCTTCCCTTTGTTGTTGATTTAAAAGTTTATAAGGACACTTATTAATTGCAAACTGCATTGATTTGCTGGGCTTTCTATTCTGAGTGACAAATAGACCATCCTGCCAGGTTATCGAGGGCGCTCCTGGAGCGAAGGGCTGCGTGGCCGGTCTCGTCGTGGATGTCAAGAAGACCGCGTTCCACTTCGACAACCAGCCAATGGACCAGAAGCTCGACGAGCTGATGAGAGAGCGTGGCCAACCGACTAACGCCATCTTCCGAGGCCACATTCCGGCAGTCTCCCTGCTGCTCCGTGGTAGGGGCAGAAGTAGTTGAATATCTTAGAAGAAAGGTCAACCGAACGGCTTTTTTAGGGAACAGGTATAGAATGTGATATGCTTTGTTTAGACCTGAAGTGCATCACCACGCACAACAAGGAGAGGAAGACGGTTATCACCGTCGGCGCCCTCAGCAAGCTGCCGGTCAAGGACCTCGTGTTCGTTGTCTTTTCTGAATTAACGGTAAAAGGTACCTCTGCATATTTCACTCATATAGAGGAATTTAAGAGTGAATTCAGACTTTCGCCGCCTCTTAGGAAATTCGCTCTATTTGCGCCATTCCTGGTTTTAAGATGAGCCCCTTTGCAACCAAAATGTGTTTTTGTGCAGGGTCAAGAGAGAGTAAAATTCACGTGTTTATTTCTTCAAGCACACCGCTTTGGTTTACGTTGCAGAAATGGGTTTAATTTTGAAGGGGGGGAGGGAAGGTTGTTTCTATAGTGTGCACTATTTTAAACCTCGCATCCTTTTAGTCTCGACAGGAAGGATGGAGGGAAGGTCTCCATGCCCGACTACTATTTCAAGCAGTACAACATCAAGCTCAAGTTAGCGGGCTTCGAATGCAACGGACTCGTTGTCAATTCCTCCATTCAGACGTGCCGACCTGCCGGCGATCATCAACAAGTTCGACAAGAACGCGTACCCGCCCGAGCTCCTCATCGTCGCCCCGAATCAGAGAGTCAAGACCAACCAGGCCACGCGTGACATGATCGACGTGCTCATCAAGGTTTCTTATAAGGGCTTACTTGAAATTCCTTATTTGGGATTGGTGAGACGTCAGGAATGGTGGGATTATTAGATTCTGGGCTCCGTGAACGAAGGAGATATTGAGTTTTCTCTTTGCAGGCATCAGCGACTCATCCTGATAACCGCCTCGCCCAGACTGCGATCCTTGCCAAGCAGCTCAGCAGCCCCCTCGTGGCCAAGACCGGGATCACTATCCCACCCATCAACTCCAAGGAAGACTTCACTCGCGCGGCACTTATGGTTTGTTGTTTGGATGGACACATTCAGCACCGTTAAGAGTGTACTGAAGATACTTATACTTATACTTTATTTACGCACACCTTAGTGATACGTGGAGGTAAAATTTAGCGAGTAAAAATAAATAAAATGAATGAAAATGAATATAAATATAAATTGTACAGATCATAAAACAACCGAAGGCTTATTGCTGGCAATAGAATTGAATAGCTTCGCGGCACGGATACAGGAATAGACCGAGCTTTCAATCGACTTGTTGGGTAAGCTAATTTAAACGAGAGGCCACGAGTTCGGGAATTACGGAAATAAAAGTGATGGGGGTGACTAAGGGACAGTTTTCTATGACCAAATATGAGGCGACGAGCCAATGTGAAATCAAAATCTTCCCGACGCGCTTTAAGAGAAGGGAGGGAGAGGATGCGGTTCCTTTCCACACTAGGAGGGACGGATAATGCTGAATAGCCATAACATCGAAGGAAAATAACGCGGGTAAAGTAATTCTGGACTTTTTCTAAAACGCGGATATCTTTTAATAAATGGGGAGAATAGACAGTAGTACAGTTTTCTAGTATGGAGCGTACGTAGATAGTGTAGGCAGATAAGAGTACTCTCTTGTTACAAGTGCGGAGGGCCCGAAGAATAAGATATGCCTTTGCGAGGGCAGAATTGGCTATTTTATTACAATGAAGAGAAAACGATAAGCGGTCATCGATAATAATGCCAAGATCGCGAATGGAAACGATGGAAGAGAGAGGAGTGCCACTAAGCGTATAAGCAATTCGCGGATTAGTTCTACCGATATGCAAGACAAAGCACTTATCAGGAGCAAGGGGAAGCTGCCATGTGTCAGCCCAAAGAGAGACCACGTCAATGGCGGACTGGAGATCGGGATTGTTGTGAGACGGAGGAAAAGACCGAAATATTTTAAGATCATCCGCAAAGCAGCGAGAAGTTGCACCCTGAGCAGAGACTAGAGGAGGGAGGTCGGCAGTGTAAATGATGAAGAGGAGGGGGCCAATAACGGTGCCTTGAGGGATACCACTTATGACAGGACGGGGGCTTGAAAGAGTTCTACCTACACGAACAGCAAAAGATCGGTTATCAAGAAAATTAGCTATCCAATTAACTATAACGGGTGGGAAAGAGAGACATTTGAGTTTATAAATAAGCTTTGGATGACTGACCCTATCGAAAGCTTTAGCATGGTCGAAGTATACAACGTCTGTGGCATGTCCTTGGTGCAAAGAATGGGTCCAGCGTTCTAAGCAATCTAATAATTGGAACTCTATAGAACGTTTACGACGAAAACCAAATTGTTCGTCTGGTAAAATATTATTAAGATCACACCACGAAGACAGTCTACGGCAAATAAGCTTCTCAAATAGTCTAGAAAACATACACGTGATAGAAACGGGCCGATAGTTAGTGGGATCAGAGAAAGGAGGCTTTTTCTTAATGGGGACTACAATAGAGTGTTTCCAAATGCTAGGTACAGTCGATGAAACGAGTGAGAAATTAAAAATATATTCCAGAGACTCGCTGATCGGTATCTCAAGGTTTTTAATAAATCTAATATTGAAATGATCAGGGGTAATGCAAGAACTATTGGACCAGGTCTCTATAGCTCGGCATATTTCATGTCTAGCAAAGACAAAATTAAAAGGAGAGCGAGAAGTAGGGGTTGAGAAGGGAGGGAGAATTCCATTATCTAATGTGAATGCGCAAGAAAAGGTGAGCGAGAGAAGTTCGGCCTTGTCTAAGTCAGAGAAGCAGTCATTACCAAGATGGTCAGTGAGAGTGTCTACGCCTCTCTCATGGTTTATAGGTGAACGGAAGAGCCATGCCTCCGGTGCAGCTTATGAATGGCAAGCGCTTCATTCTCCCTGCCTCGCTTGACAAGTGGGGGGCCGTCTACCTCACTGATCGGCCTGTCAACTGCTTCCAGTACGTCCCATTTTCGAATTCGATGAAACGCGTGAACAAGCTTGGGATTAAACGGGAAAAAGTGACTTAATGACAACTGTCGGTTATTGGATCGCTACCATTCGGAGTGTGGCTGGGGAATTTAGGATGTGAGTTGTACCGTTTATCACTAAACTTAAGCTAATTTCAGCGATTTCGTCAACTGGTACACGAGGATGGGCCATGAGTATGGCATGACCATTGCCAAGCCAACGTTCGCCAACGTTCTCGGGCAGTACCAGGTGATTCGAGAGAGCTATAAATACATTGGATGAAAATTGTAGATCAATAACTTTATTATGTTTTAGGTCGCCGAAGCGATGGGACATGCGAAGACTCAAGGACTCAAGTTCGTGCTCTTCGTCTCTGACGACCGCAACAAGGACCACGGTTAATATTTTTGGCCATGTACATTTTGGAATGGTTGATTTATTGGAAAGGTCGTTTTTGCTCTTCAGATGAAATAAAGGCACTCGAGCACTCGCATGGAATCCTCACTCAGGAGATCAAGACGAAGACCGTCGCGAGGGTCAGGATTCAGTGGGAGGTCATGTACTTTCTGGTCGATCACAGAGTTTTTGCAGATGATGGAGAAGCGTCAGTCGAATACGCTGGAGAACATCCTTCGCAAGACGAACGAGAAGCTTGGAGGAGTCAACGGCATCTTGAAGCCCGAGAGGTATTCATTCCTAACTCTACTGCAATCATAACGAAGATTATAATTGTTGTTGCTTGAGTGGCTCGAAGTACCTCCACGCGAAGGACA
The DNA here is from genome assembly GCA_945643635.1 of Allodiplogaster sudhausi. NCBI lineage: Eukaryota > Metazoa > Nematoda > Chromadorea > Rhabditida > Diplogasteridae > Allodiplogaster > Allodiplogaster sudhausi. The sequence continues at coordinate 12,147,467 of CALZFC010000006.1, read as the reverse complement.
CTCTTGTTATCGGTCTGACCATCACGAATCCTCGTGGAATGCTCAAGTCTGACTACATGGCCGGTTAGTAAACTCATACATACTGTATTCACACTGCAAACTTGTCTCAGGACGCGGACCGGAGCACCCGGTCGTGATCGCGTGGGGATCGAACAGCGGCCGAGTGGTGCAGGGAGCGAACGCTGCCACGAGGGACACCGCGGGCCGTCTCAACTTCTCGGGTGGCTATCGCTATGCCAACCCCGCGGAGTGGTCCGAGGCTAGTTTCTTCTTTTGTTTTTTTGGAGGTTGAGCCAATAGATGTCCATTATTCGTCCCTTTTTCATTTGGCATGATTTCCAGGCGAACGATGGGAAGGGCAAAATGGAGCTGTGCCTCATCAGTCTCATCGTGGACATTCTCAAGGAATTCAAGACGAACCGCGGAGTGACCCCCGCAAGACTTGTGGTGTACCGCGGAGGAGTGTCGGAGGGACAGCTGAAGGAGGTCGCGAGCAAGGAGAAGAGCCTCTTCCAGGCTGCCTTCTCCTCCCTCAGCCCCAACTACAAGCCCAATCTCTTCATCATCGCGGCTGCCAAGGACCACACGGACCGCCTCTACAGAAAGGACATCCGATCTGACGCGCGTGTCCCTGACAAGAATCTGGCGCCTGGTTCGGTCGTCGACTCTGGCATTGTCAACCCCGAGAGGAACGAATTCTATCTCATTGCGCACAAGGCGCTTCAGGTCGGCACCGCTGTTTTTGATGTCTTGTTTGATTATTGTATTATGCAAGAACATTTTTGCTTACTGAAGTGTCTATTTAATTGAATGCCTTGCAGGGCACGGCCAAGGCAACCAAGTACAGCCTCATTGTGGAGAACACTCCACAACCGATCTCGATGGATGAGCTGGAGGAGATGACCAATGGACTCTGCAATCTCTACCAGGTTGAGTGACATCCATCTCTGTTCATCTCCTTTTCCTTCTTTCCCTGCAGATTGTTGGTTCTCCTGTCTCCCTCCCTGCTCCGCTCTACATCGCTGACCAATTCGCCAAGCGCGGCGTTTCGCAGTTCGCCTACCGAACGTTCGTCGAACTATTCCTTTTCACTTCTCTCTCCCCTAATCTCTCTCTCTCTCTCTTTCTCCCTCAGTTTCATATCTGTTCAGGGGCAACTCGCTTTCTCTGGATAACTGGGACATCGACAAGGTGAACGAGCAGCACGCGGTGGTGCCTGGCTTCGCACACAACGGACTTCGCTTCAATGCCTAAATGGGCTCTCTACCTCTTGTTTCGCTCATTGTATATAATACACGTCGTTGTTTTTATTTTCCTTGACATATTTGGTACTTCATCGCGAGTATTCGACTTTTTTTCCTGACTTGGGATATTGAATCTTTCTCCATCCATTGATTAGCATAACGCTATCGATGAGCTGCCGATTAGCATAACACTGCCAGAAAGTTACTCTGAGTAATCTTTTCGTTGACTGCTGTACTATTTGCTTAAAAAAATGTTGGCGTTGTTTCACTTCTTGGAAAAAGAAATAAAGCCTTCGATTGAATTGCGGCGTTGTTCATCTCGCACATATTAGCATGCATTTCAGCTCTCCTTGTATTACCCAATTGTAAGATGAGGGATCGAGGCGGAGAGGTTGATCATGTCTGGTTCATTGCTGCCATTCAATCTGCATTCGCCTTTTTACTACTGCATTTTCTGGATAACGCCTGATTGCTAGAAAGATCTTTCCCTGGTGCAAACGCAGTTTTAACTTCGTTGACTTTCAAAACGTACATTTTACTTTGTTTTCAATCTATTGTTAATTAATTTGCAATATGCAGACATGTGGGCACCAGACATGGTACTCGAGATCAGTTTTGGAATAAGGGCTGCTCTTGTTAACAATATATACAAACTATGGGGCATTCCGAGTGTAGATTCAATTGGTGATGAGGTTACTTGGCAACATTAAGTCGAGCATTTCCACCCAGGTGCGGAGTCCAGAAGGAGTGTCAGTCTGCAAGGAGAGATATTGTTGAAAGGGAGGGAATGTGGAAGTGCTGACAATGGAGTCGTCTCCACCGAAAAGAGAACGGTAGATGCGTGTTGCGGCTTGGATGTACTGTAAGAGAAGGATTGAGTGGTTGAGACAGAAGAGAACTGGCTGACATGGAAGAAGGAGTGTTGGATGGAGTGAGACTGCACGACGGAATGACACGAAGCATACACTCCATTCACGAGCAGCCGTCCCGAGGCTGTCATGGGGGCGAAGATCCCTCGCTCCTCCACCACTGTCACGCTGGTCACTCGCATCTCAACAACCACATCATCCACTCACAATCAGTTCGCTTCACCTTCATCAGTACTGTCTCCATCTCTCAATCTCAATTCTTATTTCTCTCTCTCTCTCTCTCGCTCTCGTTCTCTCACTGCCTCTCTCTCTTTCTCTCACTCTCTCTATCTCTCTCCCTCTCTCTCTCTCTCTCTCTCTCGCTCTCGTTCTCTCACTGCCTCTCTCTCTTTCTCTCACTCTCTCTCTCTCTCTCTCCCTCTCCCTCGTCTCTATCTCTCTCCCTCTCCCTCGTCTCTCTCTCTCCCTCTCCCTCGTCTCTCTCTCTCTCTACCTCTCCCTCGTCTCTCTCTCTCTCCCTCCCTCTCTCTCTCTCTCTCCCTCTCCCTCGTCTCTCTCTTTCTGTCTCTCGCTCTCCCTCTCTCATATACATTGTTGAGGTTAGAACCTGAGCAAGTCTTCTTCCGTGTGCAACATATAGACAGTCGCCTGGTATGATTGTCTCGGCGAAGACAGCTTTTCTGCTGATTCTGCTAGGCTCCATGGGCGTGCCTTCATTCTCGCAGTCCCCCTAAGAAAGAAAGAAAGCATAGAAAATGGAAAGAGAAGAGACTGCCTTGCCTTGTAGATGTAATGGAATGATGTGATCTTGAGTTGTCTCCCGTCTCTGAGGGTGAAGAGAAGAAATTGGGCGAGTTGTGAAGGAACTCGATGCAGCCAGAAGGAGACTGGGGAGTAGTCCAGGCCGTGCGATGAGTTCACTGATGCTATCCAGTCCTGTCAACACAATGCCCATACTTCACTCTTTCCATCTTACTCACTTTTATTACAGTCAATTTTTGAAAGGCGTATTCCTAAAAGAAGCCCTCCGCACAGTGATCCACAAGTTGGGCGAAATTTGCAAGCAGATTTACTGTAGATAGTTCTGTGGAAGTGATTCAGGCGTTTTTAACTTGCAAATTTTGCTCATATCTGCAAAGTGCATAATTTAATTTTAAAAAAAGAAACCCCTTTGTTGAGTTGGTCCATTCTCTTTGTGGAGCCATCAATTAGATGAGCTAGCGTATCTCCGGTGAAGCAAGTGTAGATCGGAAGGCCGGGAAATTGATTTTGTACGTCTCCCTGAAGTCAAAGGATCAGTGAGAGAGAAAAGGTGAGTGCGACAGAAGGTGGGAGAGCGAGAGAGAGAGGGAGAGAGAGAAACAAGGAAGAGAGAGAGGGGGAGAGAGAGGGAGGGATAGAGAGAGAGGGAGAGAGAGGGAGGGATAGTGAGAGAGAATTTAAGAAAGGGGAGAGAATAGAACGAACGAGAGAAACTAACATAGTACGCGGGGTACTGTGCCTGGTAACCACCGCCAGCAGATTGCGGCTGAAATGCAACAGCCTGAGGCTGGTAGACTGGAGCCTGTGGTTGGTAAATGGGAGCTTGAGGCTGCAGGGGAGGGGAGATGATCTGTTGTCGTGGTACCGGGAGAGAAGACACCACTTGCTGCAAAGTGAAGAGAGAGAGAGAGAGAGAGAGAGAGAGAGAGAGAGAAAGAGAGAGAGAAAGAGTGAGAGAGAGGGAGAGTCTAACTGATTGGCTGGATAATCCGTTGGGAGACCCTCCCAGTTGGAATGCCTCCTCCCTGATGATGTCTTCGATGACTCCGTTCTCAGTGATTGAACTCGAGCGGACGGGCGATCCATTGCTATCCACCACACGAGAGGAGACAACGCGACCCGTGCCATCCAGAACTCTCGGAGAGGCATCCACCGAGACCACGTCCGAGGGAGATATGATCTGGGAGACCTGTAGAGGGTAGAGTCTTGAGAGAGAGAGCTAGAGGAGCATTAATAATGAGAGAGAGAGAGAGAGAGAGAGAGAAGGAGAGTACAGAGATGAGGCCAACAACAGTATGACTAATATGTGCTGACGGAGCCAGGAATGCTTTCGAGGAGTGAACCGCCGCCCAAGGAGATCGGATTGTCCACGTTCACCAGTTCGGACTCAATACAGAAAGCGTAAAGGGAGAGAGAGAGAGAGAGAGAGAGAAAGAGAGAGAAAGAGAGAGAAAGAGAGAGAGAGAGAGAGAGAGAGAGAGAGAGAGAAAGAGACTCGCCTGATAAGCACGAGCTGGTTGTCTCCGGGGGGAGTATCTGCGGTCGCTTGGCTCTCTCATTACAGTATTACGTGATGATGAGGAAGCTGATCATGGTATTAAGCTTCTTGTTAGAAGAAGAATAGTAGACTCAATCCGAAAATATATTTCTTACCAATCCGGCTGCCCGCTCCAAGCGGAGGACATGAAAAGCGGCGCACGGAGACATCGTACTTGACTCTGGAAGGAGAGAGCGAGAGAATGAGAGAGAGAGAGAGAGAGCGAGAGAATGCGACAGATAGGGAGAGAAAGGGCGAAAAGGAGATCATAGGAAGCGAAACGAATATATGATAGAATGGTGGATAAATGGCCGCTGACCCGCCGTCGGATCGTGCAATCTTGACGATGTTCGAAATGTAATCAAATGCGTACTGAACTCCGTCCTTCGTCTTCACCTCTCCTCCCACGAAGATTTGACCTCAACACCGCCAACTTTCAGTCAGTTGCTTGGGTGTTGTTTAAAAAATTCAAGATAATTTTTTGTAGTTTCTAATATCTAACTGAAGATAAGCAAATTAAATTTAATAGAAGGAAAGATTGTGAGATATGTACATATGTACACACCAGGGCCAAGTGGAGCGACACCCCGATCTTCGGACTGCGTGAGGAGATCGTACGTGCAGCATTGAAGAGTCATTCTAGAGCATCAGCAGAACACATGCCAGCACTTTTGTTTTTTCTCATTTTATTTATTCATAACATAATTTTATTCCAAAAATTAGATGAAAGTGAACTTTATTCATATTATTATACGAGGAACTGACGGATACGCAGAGATGTTGAGAAGAGGGGCGATTCCACCTACCCAGTGATTCAGAGAGGAACATGTTGCAGAGCGATAACTCATTTCGCATTCCTGAAACGAGTCAGTCAGATAAAAATTGGGATAGGTGTCTGAAAGAGAGTGAGAGAGAAGGGGAGAGAATGAGAGAGAGAGAAAGAGAGAGAGAGACAAAAGAGTGTTAGAAGAACGCGTGGAATGAGCATGAAATGAGCATAAAATGCCTGGCCATGAATGCATGTCAATTTCTTCTGTGAGAAGCAGAAGAATCTAAGCTTACAGCAGTCTGTGGCCGGAAGAACCGCGGATCTCTCATTCCATACTCGGGCATTCGTTCGGGACCACTCCTGAATATTTACGGGCAATATTTTAATGACTCGAATGAGTTGATGAAATAAGGATTGAAAGAAGATTTGCTGAATGCCTGAAGAATCCGTCTGGATTTTGATTAATGCGGAAGAAGCTGCCGCTATTGGACGCCGGCCTCCCGGACGGCGACCTGACAAGTTATAAATACTGTCATTTGTACTTTGGAAGGTGAATGAAAAAATGCATATGTATGTATGTACATACATACATATGTATATAATTCAGATAGAGATATAAAAGTGGAAGAAGAGACCATCCGAAGCAGGAGGGCCGCGCGCATCCGAGAACGGGCTGCCCGTCAGAGAGCACCTCCAGAGAGAAAGGAATCGCAGAGTCACCACAGGAAGAGGCTGTTGCGGCATCGAGAGAGAGAAGTAGCAGAGAGAGTGCAGACAGACAGACGATTCGGAGGGGCATCTGGAGAGAGAGAGAGAGAGAGACAGAGAGAGAGGATAGGAGAGAGAGAGAGAGTGCAGACAGGCAGACAATTCGGAGGGGCATCTGGAGAGAGAGAGAGAGGAAGGGATTCAGTTTCTTCTCTCGAATTTCGGCCTTATCCAAAAAAGGCATTGTCTGGGTCGAGAATGATATGGAATGCGAAGTGCACATTGGCTCGCACTGTCGAACTTGAAGTGCACTTTCCCCTTTCCCTTTCCTTTTTTCCGTTCTCCTATCTATCTCTCCATCTCCCTCTCCATCAGGCTATCTCTCTCTCTCTCTCTCTCTCTCTCTCTCTCTTCCTGTTACCTACTCTCGATATTTCGTATCTTCCCTAATGGCTCTGCTCAGTTCTTCCTCAGTGAAAGCCTTATCCACTAATTTAAACTAGGTAAGTGGAAAGTGAAAGATGATTGGAGCAGGTCCAGTGAAAGCGAAACGAGGAATGCCCGATAGAGCGAGAGAGATAGAGAGTGCATGAGAGAGAGAGAGAGAGAGAAATTTATCCTGATCTCACTCTCACCACCATCATTCAGTCTTGCTTTTCCCATTTTTAACAGTGCATCCCTTCTCGCTTGAACAATGTTTATCACAGTAAACTCTGGCTTCTTCGTAGTTGATTGACGTTCTCTGTCGAAACACTCTCAGCACTGCTGATGTATCCGTTTGCCATCTCTTCATTTGCCAATGGACAATGATATAATATTTATTTAAACAAAAGTAAATAATTCTCGCATGTGAATCTGATACATCGCATAGTGGAGAGGGGGAAGAGAAACAGCTTCGGTCCATAAGAAAGGTGAAGCAAGGAACAGAGAAACTATCTTGTGTCAAAAACGAGGAGAGAGAAAGAAAGAAAGAGAGAGAACAGAGAAGAGAGTGGAAAATGCAAGTTTATCAGGTGATAATGAAAGATCGGTAGATGAGCAGAGACCTTTTAAATAACGACAGACTATAAGAAGAAGATTCGAATCTGCCCAGCTTATTGTTAGATCAACCGGTCACGGCCATCTCCATTCTGGAAGAATAGGAATTAGAAAAGCTAGGAAGGTGGTATAATACATAAATTTGTACATGTGTACGCAATATACATGCGCTGGTACGCATGTCGAAAATAAGACTAAAGGAGCATGTTTAGAGGATCAAGCAAAGCAAAGAGAGAGAGAGAACTAGAGAGAGATAGAACTAGAGAGAGAGAGTAGGGAAGAGAAGGAGAACTAGCCCTGTTAGTAGACGGAAGTGCGTGGTGGAGTGCCTCCTTGAGAGTGGCGATCTCCCTCCTCAACTCACTGACGTCTTCTCTGAGAGAAGAGTCAGCGGAAGCCGGCGTCTTTGGCAGTTCCTTCACTCCATTCGAGAGATGGCGAGGGGCGGGCACCGGACGAGCAACCGATTGGCGAGCACACTCCACACACTCAGGAGACGACTTCTCAGACAGCTTAGAAGAGAGAGAGAGAGAGAGAGAGAGAGAGAGGGAGGGAGAGAGAGAAGGAGGGAGAGAGATTAACAGAGAAATAGAGAAAGAGAAGGCATTGTCTAACCACCTGCTGCAGAGCATTCTTCTCCTGTCTCAGCTGAGCGAGTTGTGCATTGAGTGCTTCGTTCTGTCTGGAGACTGATCCCAGCTGCATTCTCAGAGCAGTTTCTCCCTTCTCGGAAGCTGCCAGTCTCTGCCGAAGATTCTCCAGTTGCTCCTTCCATGTCTTCTCCTTCTCCAGATAGACCTGAGAGAAGCAAAGTCTGAGGTCGACACAGAAAGAGATAACGGAAAAGGAAGCAGATTCATACTTTGACGATGATTTCTTCGTTCTGCTCCATCGTTGTTCTGACATCGCGAAGCTCATTCTCTTTGTCACGGATAATTGTCTGCAAAAGTTGGATTGAGAATGAGAATGAGAGAGTGAGTAAGAAGAGAAGAAAGAGAGAGGGAAGATAGTCCAACCTCATAGTCGACAATGCCAGAATCAGAAGGTGAGGGTGTAATGTGCAGAGCAGCTGAGCGGCCCCCGCCGGCTCCGTTCCCCTTCAGGCACTGCTGTCACAAACTATGTTTCTTAGGCTGATAGGTTCAAAAGTCAGGGAGAAATGTACGAAAACCAACGGGCAGAGCAATTTCGTCGTTATCGATTGCAGTATAAAATATGTAAACAATTATACACGAATAAAATATTTGAACAAAAAAGGAGTGAGGGAAGAAAATGCTAACTCGTTGTGAGAGCGAACTGCTGCCTGAGCTGCCTCCCGAGGTATTCGGCTTGCATTCTGAATCAGCCATCAAAGAAATGAACACATTGGAAGTCTAAGCGGGAAAGAGAGAGAGCGAGAGAGAGAGAGAGACAGAGAGAGAGACAGAGAGAGAGAAGACACAGACGGAGAGAGAGAGAAGATAGAGAGAGAGAAGGAGAGAGACAGACAGAGAGAGATCTAACCATGAGAGCGAGCTGAATGTGGCGGTGCCTCCGAGAAGATGTCCGGCACACTGTCGTACTCGTTCTCCTGTCTGGGCTGTGGTTGCATCGATCCACTGAGAGAACATTTTGAAGGTATAATTGACTAGATTAGTTGACAATTTAAGAATAACTAAATGAAGAAGAACCTGGCGGTAAACGAGGAGGAGGTGAGGAGTTGGCGTGGTATGAGTCCGGAAGAGGAAGAACAGCACGACGCACTCAAATTCATCGCTGACTTCGTGTAATCACTCAATTACAATCAAAGTATTATCATTTCTAATTAAATTTATAATTCTTAGTGCAACAGTGTTTGGTTTTAATGATGCAGAAAATGTTCATCTTCGTAATTACTCATTTTCTACTATATGTGTTCTTTTTGTGCGGAATGAAGTGTTGAGTGGGAGGAGATAAGGAAAGAAAGAGAGAGAGAGAGAGAGAGAGAGAGAGAGAAAGATGGAGAGAAATCAAGACAGAGACCAAGAAGTGAGAAAGAGGGAGAGTTTCGCTTGAAATAGGATTCCCCCTTCTTCTTCTTCCTCATGCGAAAGCTGACTTTGTCCATTTCTTTGCATCACCGAAGCATTTGTTGTGTAGCCAACTACAGGGAGAGAGAGAGGAAGAGAGAGAGAGAGAGAGAGTGAGAGAGAGGAAGAGAGAGAGAGAGAGAGAGAGAAAGATAAAAGGGATAATATGAATGGATGGCATGTTTTTTTTTGCTTTTAGTCGGAAATGGGCATGCGTAATATCAAATTTAAATGATTTTATGAGATGTGGAGGCAAAATATAAAATGAGAAAAGTGAGAAACAGTTTGTTCTTGAAGGCGCTCCCTCTCGAAGCCATCTCGGCTCCCTCGACTCGGCATGCAATCGGACGGATTATCTCGTGCCCATTCTCCTGAAACAAAGATATCTCTCGCTCCTTCGATTCCATCCTTTCATTATCATCATCGCTCTCTATCATCTCCATTCTCTCTCTCCCTCACTCACTATCTCCATTGCTGTCTATCCTCTCTACTCACTCTCTCACGTTCTCTCTCTCTCTCTCTCTCTCTCTCTCTCTCTGTCGCTCACGGCAGCAAGGGAAAAAACTACTTATTGAGGCCAAGAGAGGTTAAATAGCAATAGTATGGAGTGAGCTGTGCGAGAGATAAGAATCAGCAGATTCCCGCACCGAAATCCTTTCTCAATATGAGATAGGGAAGATGACAGAAAATAGGAGACTTCTGCTGCAATCTATTATACAACCGTGTTTCAAACACGAATGAATAGCAGTAAGGAACAATAGAACTGAGAATGAAACGCAGGATCTGGATATTATAATGAAATGAGTACCAGGGGTCGTCGTGGTGGGTAGAGAGCGCTGAGGAGAGTGTTCATGTCTGCAGAAGTGAACATTGGGGGATTCGTTGGTTCGGGTGCCATTTCAGAGGCGAGCTGCACGGTCTGATCTAGTCCCAGAGAATAGATGATATCTATGAGGGAAGAGCCAAAGGCCCCGCCTTGAACCCTCTTCCCCCCCCCCCCCCCCACCCCTCTCCTTTTTCTTCCTCTTCTCCTCGTCCACTTTTTGAAGTCTTTGAAACCCAATCATGTCGAAGGCTCAACGTGGTCAAAACATTGCTTAGGCGGCCTTTCAACTAATTTTGGACCGCTTCCCGTGACTTTAGTCAGGCAGGGCCTGCGGGGAGACGAGGAGTAAAGAGACAGAGGAGAGAGAGAGAGAGAGAGAGAGAGAGAGAGAAAGAGAGAGCGAGAGAGAGAGTAGAGAGAGAGGGAAAGATGGAGAGGAAGAGAGAAAAAGTGAGATTGTATAGATATCCGAGGAGCTTCCCACTCGTAATGAAGACGGGGTACGTATACATCTATAGAAGTACCTCTATCTGGTTGAGTCATACAATACATTTCTAAAAAGAGTAAAAAATGGATTTGGAAAAAGCAGAAAGATCAAAGGAGCGGCTAGGAATATGCGCGATGTAAAGAAAATAGTGAATTTTGAGAATAACGAAGAGAGCTAACATGTACACGAGCACCGGAAAAAGGAACAAGTCGAACTGGAGGAGGCAGCTCCATCGAATCTTTCCGCTTCTCTTCTCAAATAAACATATTTTAATCTCGTTAAGATGTTTACAAAATAAAAAGATGCATTCTTCTGCATTATTAGATCAGGCAAGGAGAAAATAAAATAAATGGTGTACCAGAGAAAGAAGGGCGGTTGCTGTTTCTCCGGAAGGAGTGGACGTTGTGATAGTGAGAGGAAGGCACCAGAACATCCGCTGTCGACTTCAGAGTGCGGTGCTCCATTCCTGTGCTGCGTGGGACGAAAGAGAAGATAGTAGAGAGACAAAGGGAAAGGGGAGAGCTTAGGACAAAACAATACTATTACTCCAATTAGCAGCAGGATTTAATATGGGAGATCAATTCTGATTCAAAGAAGGGTTGTCTGTGTAGAGGTTGCATTAAATGGCAAGGTTGAATCCTTGAGGAGGTCATTCGTAATTAGTATTTTAAAAAACAGTAGTTTAAAAAAGAAGAAAGAAAAATATTGAATTTCTCGACAGAAGCGAGGAGGAGTTGGAAAGACGGAGACGTCTACACGGCAGTGTGCCTATTCCCAGCCCCCTTCTACATTCTCCCTCCCCTGCTCAATCCTCTCTCTCTCTCTCTCTCTCTCTCTCTCTCTCTCTTTATTTCTCTTCCTTCTCTGTCTAATACAACCCCCCCCCCACTGATGCTCTCTTGGCCTGTATCTCTCCGGTATCTCTATATAGTCCTCTGAATGCAAACCACACAACATACTCATCTCTCCTTGATAATCCTGTGGCCGACCGTAATTTATCGCCAGCCTCGAAGGAGTGAAAGAGAGTGAGAGACAGAGGGAGAGGGAGAGAGAGAGAAAGAGACTGAGAGTGAGTGAGAATGGGAGAGAGAAAGGGAGAGGGGGAGAGAAACAGATCGGTAGAGGTCATCCCTAAGGCACTATTTGCATGAAGAACAATGACAAGAGATCATGCATGTTTTAGAGCGAGGAAGAAGAGTAAGAGATAAGAGAACTGAGGAGTGTGGTAGAGAAAGAGAGTGGGAGGATTCTCTGAGATGGAACATCTCACGCAGAACGTTGCCGATCCAATCATATCTCGGTTGGTACTCTCTTATCTGACAAGTCTATTTGTCGAAGATAATATCAAATTGAGTTCTAGAGAAACGTGTAAACGTCATATGAGTTGAAGAAACGAATGGCAAGGAAACAAGAACAGGGAGGAAGATAAATATTCAGAGAAAGAGAGGAGTGAGAGATCAAAAGAGAGCGAGAGAACACAGGAAGTGAGAGAGAACGTATAGATGGCTAAGAGGGGCAGCTGGGGGAGAAGGAAGCCAAGTGGAGGAGTGGCAGACGGGGCTAGTCAAGAAGATGTATTCAAGGAAGGACTAGGATGGCACCGTGTAAGAGAGTGTACAGATCAAGGAGAGTCGCGAGGAAGGATAGAGAGACTTGTAATACTCACAGAAGGCGCCTGTAAACCGTCTGCTTTCCCTTTCTCTGCTTTCCTGTCTTTCTCTGCACTCTCTCCATCCCTCAGTTCCCTCTTTCGTGAATTGTACTGGAGACGGCAGTTACCTATGGGATGAGCTTGGGAAGATTTGGTGCTGGGACGAGCGAAAATGACTGCCGTATTAAGCTTGAGGAAGAGAGAGGAGAATGAAGGAAAGAGGGAGAGAGGGTGAGAGAAAGAGTCAATTGGAGAGAGAGAGAGGTAGAAAGAGAGGGAAAGGGAAAGAGAGAATAAAGGAATAAAAACATTGCTGGCAAAATGTATCTGGCGGGGATGCATGCTTTGCGGCAAGCAAATTATAGACTATACATAATATGTACATACATACATATGTTTCACCATATATGTAGAGTGCAGTCGAATTTACACCGATTAAAACTGAATGAAAAGAGCTGTTTAACGTAGAGTTCAGTGGAAGAACGAAGGAATGATCCTTAGATCACACGGGCAGATAAGAAGGGGCACGTGGAGCTAGTTGTGGATGTACAAGGAAGAGGGAGAGAGGGAGATAGTGAGGGAGAGAGCGGGAGAAAGGAGGAGAGACAAAGAGAGAGAGAGAGAGAGAGGGAGAGAGAGAGAGGAGGAGGAGGAGAGAGTTGACAGAAGATTGATGAAGGAAGGAATACAAGAGAAGGCAAAAAGTGAGGTCCATCCATTTATCTGAAGTAAGTCTGGAGGCTTCACCCTCTTTTCTCTCCATCTCTCTTCACTTCTCTCTCAAATGCCTTCTCAGTTACAACAACCCATATCCTTTCTCTTCGGCTTGTACTATTATATTAAATCCCTCACACGAGGGAGGCGAATAATAATCGCTCTCAGGGAAACCAAAATGAAAATAAAAACAAATCCGCAAGGTAAAAAGGAGAGAAGTATGTATGTACATAGTAAAAGGGTGAGAAGATGGAAATGACCGAAGGGGAGCGAGCACTCACTCATGTGTATAAGTGGACAGGCAGACAGACACATTCCACATCCGCGGTGGCCAGAAGCTACGGCCAGAACAAGTGGAGGAGAACAACCATCAAAGAAGAACCGAAGAGGGAGGGAGAGAAAGAGAGACGCAGAGAAGGAGAGAGAATGGTAGGGAGAGAGAGGCAGGGAGAGAGAGAGAGAAGGAAGGAGAGGCAGAGAGGCGCAGAGAAGGAGGCAGAATGACAGGGGAGAGAGAGTGTGCATCTGTGTGGCAGAGAAGGAGAGATGCGCAGCTTGCAAACCGAATGGGCACTCGAAAGCGTTGAGGTTCTCACTCAGCATCTGCTATCGCTTTTTTCAAGATGTGTGATCTAACATGGTTTGACTCATAAGAGGGCTATCAGAGAAAGGAGGGAAAAGAGAAACAGAGAAGGAAAGAAAGAAGGAAAAACAAAGAGAAAGAACAAGAAATAGGGAGAGAAAGGGAAAAAGATAAGAAGACATCAAGGGTACGGGAAAGTTGCATTTGCCAGCAGCAACAAGTATAGAAAAGAAGGTAATGGCAAATTGAGAACAATGGCCGAAAATGTATTGAAGAAGAAGCCAGGGAACGTACGAGTCAGGGAGAGTGATGGCATTGGAAGCAGATCGGGTGATGTGAAGAGGGCGAGGGCGAACTGACCAGTCAACCACCACTTCCGGAGACCTCGAAGGCTCGGCTAAACTGAAAACACACCACTACTTTGTCTCTTCAGAAAACGAAGAGAGAATCGACACCCCGTTACCACTGCTTCTTTTGCTGGCCTTACGCAATCTGCCTGTCCTTGCATCCATCTGGTGGGGAATGGAACAGAGAGAGAGCGACAGCGAGAGAGAGAGAGGGGCGAGAGATGGTTGGGAAGTAAAAACAGAATTCGTGCTTGGAACCGTGTTACCTTGCTCGATCAGCATCTCTCTATAATCTCCACCATCTCCCTTCCTCTTCTTCTCTCACTTCTCTCTACAACCTCTCCTCCATCTCCATTCCTCTTCTCCTCTCTCCTCTCTTACCAGCTTCCCCCTGGCGTCAACGTACATTCGTCCTGGTGTGTTTAAATTAACATTGTTTGAAAAGTGTGCCAAAAAACTGTCGATCCGTCAGGTGAGCGAATAGTTTTCGCTCCATATCCGTACTGTTAGCTTCTCCTGCTCTCCCATTATCAATCTCCATCTCACTCTCTCCTTCTCCCTCCCTTTACATATCTCTCCCTCTATTCCTCTCTCGCTCTCTCACTCTCTCCCTCTATTCCTCTCTCGCTCTCTCACTCTCTCCCTCTCTCCCTCTATTCCTCTCTCGCTCTCTCCACTGTCCTTGCTCAGAAGACCAATGGACAGACGGCTTTTCATATCATTGCTTGAACAGCTAAAATGGGATGAATGAAAACAATTGTTCCTATTGGTAGTATTAAACGGTGTGCAGCACGCACGAAATGACTGCATTTGAGAATTGTCCACTCAGGCGAGCACTCCGGGAAAGGGAGCATTCATAGATATCCTCAGTTAAATGTCGAAGCTAATACGGGAATAACTCGAGTGCGAGATAGACAGACAGGAAAAGAAAGGGAGAGAGAGAGAGAGTGAACTTAGTGAGAGCCGGAAAAGAGGACCGGTGACGATGAGTTGATGCCCAATGCAGAAAGACAAATGAGTTAGGAAACATGGCAATTTTTTAGTATTCTAATGGCGTGGATCGCCAGTTTATATGTACCCATGTAGCATATATATATATGTATGTATGTAGTATGTATGTATGCAAATACATGTATGTTTTTCATGTTAATGGAAGTGCATGAGTGAGAAGAATGAAAGAGAAAGAGAAGAAACCTCCTGGAGAAGGGCGGAGGGGCGGAAGCGTCTTTCTCCCTTGAGCTCCTCTTCCCTGTTGCATGCAACTTGCTCTTCCATTTCTGCAAGCGATCCGTGCTTCCCGCTGTGAAGTCGGCCAGGCCCTTCAATTTACACTTCTTTAATTCAAAACAAATTAGCTCATTTATATAGGAATGAAGGTAATGACCAGAACAGAAGGCAAACCTCGCGAACTCTTGCAGCCAATCGAGCGGCCGTTTTACTGCTACCACTCACTCGGGTCTCTTCCATTCCAGATGAGTGCAAGGATGAACCCTTCACAAGGCAAGGAGGAGACACGGAGACTCCTCTCTCTATGGCCTTCTGAAAGACAGGAGCGAGAGAGAGAAGAGAGAGAAAGAAGAGAGAGAGCGAGCGAGAGAGAGAAGAGAGTGAAGGAAGAGAGAGAGAGAACGAGCGAGAGACAGTAGAGAAAGAAAGAAGAGAGAGAAGTGAGAGAAAGAAGAGAGAGAGAGCGAGAGAGAGAAGAGAAAGAAAGAAGAGAGAGAAGAGAGAGAAAGAAGAGAGAGAGACAAGTTAAAGAGAAAGAGACAGAGCACGACTGCAGGCAGTGCGAGAGAGAAAACACTGAAGGAAACGCCACAGATTTTGGTAAAGAGAAAAGCAATGAATGGGAGAGCGAGGATGACCGTGAAGACCCTCTTCCTCTCTTTTCTCCTGTCGTTATGTCTCTGTATTCTAGTCACTCAACCCTTGCTTCCTTCTTCCTACAACTCTCTCACTCTCTCCCTCTCTTTCTCTGTCCTTTTTTTCCTCTCTCTCTCCTCGTTTACCCACTCAGCCTCTTCCTGCCTCTCCTCTCTCTTCCACAACAATCAACATGCAACCATGAGCCCCTGAGGCTGTTTTAGCCAGATTAGAAGAGATTTCAGGTAAACTACGGCTAAGCGAAAGAATGAATCCCAAGATGGAGAGGAAGAGTCGCGAGCGAGGAGTGATTTCAGAGATCGATCTGTGTGCAGGAGAATGAGCCATCTGAGGAGGGAAAGTTAGGAATGTATGTAGCTTAGTCAGAGATCAAAAGAGAGCGAGAGAGAACGGTTGAATGAGAGAGAGCGTGAGATAGGAGGAGCGAGAGAGAGAGAGAGAGAGAGAGAGAGAGAGAGAGAGAGAGAACGCGAAAGGTGACAGGGAATGCGCGGGAGCCGTGTCAAATGAGCCGAGTCGTTGGGACTCGGATGAATGAAGCCTTGCAAACGCTTCCGCGCGGCCACAAACGGATTCAGTTTGCGGCGAGGAGAGAGGTGAAAGGGAGGGGAGAGAGAGAGAGAGAGTTAGTGAAAGATTTCTAACGGTAGCCTGAAGGATGGAGAGTGGCACGACAGTCTCTCTGGGAGGGGTGGCAGAATGGTCATTGTGAGTGGAGAGAGTCATGGCTGCCAGTCTCCGCTCTACTTCACGCTCCAACTCGTCCACCTTACAAAACAAAAAAGTGACAACGATTAAGTAGCCCTTCTCTTCGTAAACTGAGATGAAATGCTGAGATAAAAAGACCTCGGCTCGTGTCGCTTGGAGAGCAAGCTCAACCCGGCAGATATGGGAGTCGTTGGCTAAGGAGGGTGGACTTGATTTCGACTCCTTTCTCTCTTCCACTGCACTCTTCTGCTCACTGATCGACTTATCCCTTGTGTCCTGGAGAAGAATTCACTAGTAGTGAAGAGAGAGGCATGAATGGGAGCAGAGAAGAAGAGTGGGGAAGGGCGCGAACGGGCAGCATCTGGCCACAAGACCCATTCCTGACCACACTAAGAAGTGCAATTCTTCGATCCTCTCTCTCTCTCTCTCTCTCTCTCTCTCTCTCTTTCCCCTTCTCTCTTTCTCGTCCCCTCGTCACTTTATTTCTCTTCCTCCTGTCCATCGCTGTCTAATTTCAGACTCTCACCATTAAATTGCCTGAGTACTGCAAGAGGCAGTGTATGCCTAAAGTATGATTTACGTAAGAAAGAGACATAAAAGACAACGGAGTCAAGTTCAAGAGGAAGCGGAACTCCCAAATATGTGAAGCGACCAATTTATATGAAGAAATGTACAAGACTGCACTCAATCTTTCACGATCCCCTTCAAAGTCTTGTCTTATTGTTAACCTTACCTATTTCCGCTTCACTTTTAAGTTACTTACATATATACATACATATGTACATACATTCTACATAGTATCGTTTTCCTATGGATAAGAAATTCTACATGAAATTTTATGGTACTCTAAACAAAGCAAAGTGTATGACTTAGTATATATTTTCAATTCTTTTTGTTAATAATATCTAACCGAATCGAAGAGATTAATGGAGAGAGAAGCAGATGCTTTCAGACAGCTTCTCTCTTTGGCAGCAACCACAGTGAGGGCGGCTGCAGCCTTCGCCCTGCAAATCGGAGAAACCATTGGAGAAGCAATCATTTCATCTTTCATTTTCAGAAAGATACCTTCATCTCAGGAAAGTCTTCTTCTCAAAGCTCAAACCATTCTACCGACCAAAACACAAAAGACGGCCAACTTTTTTGGAGACGCAGCAGTTCCAGCAACCATTTCAGTGGGGAATTGCTCAAGGAATTATTCTCCTGAAGGGAGACCGGGAGAGGGATTTGGGAGTAAACAGAAGTAAGACGGGTCAAGAAAGCAAGGAGAGGGAGAGGGAGATAGAGAGAGAGAGAGAGAGAGAATAAGAGAGAGAGAAAGAGAGAGAGAGAGAGAGAGAGAGAACAGCTCACACAGAAGACGAAGCTAGAGAAAGGGAGATATGAGAGGAATAAGAGTAATCGAAGATGAGATCTGCTGGAAAGTAAGGAAGTCAGCTGTTTTGGAAGGGCCGGCAACGGATTCAAGGACATGCAGACTGGCGACACTCGTCAAATACGTCATTTCAAGAAGAGAAGAAACAACAGAGAAGAGAAGAATTGCCAGGGTTGACTGAGATCGATTAGAGTTCTAGGCTTTCTACGACTCTAAAATCCATTATCAGATATCATATTAAAACATGTCATAACAAAGAATTGGTTCAATAGGAGAAAAACATGTCATAACAAAGAATTGGTTCAATAGGAGAAGAAAAGGTTCAATAGGAGAATAATGAAAGGGCTATGGAGATGATGCGATTATGAGTGACATGTTGACTGAGACAAATGGATATGAAACCGCACACGGCTGGAGAGAGAGATCGAGAGAGAAAGAGAGAGAGAGAGAGAGAGAGAGAGAGAAGTAGAGGATGTACAAGATCGGCAGATAAAAAAACAACATAATAGAGAGAGGAAAATGCTACCCCGTGGAAATATGAGAGTGAGTCAAAAGAATAAAGTATGTATTGAATATCCAAGCGAACGTTTCCTGCTTAGAACGAAGACTGACATTGGCTTGGCGGCAATCGTGGCTGTGGTCGTGGAGGAGCAAGTTAACTCGCGAGCTCGACGGAGGAGGAGAAGCTGAGAGGGAGGAGAAGACGGACACGGGGAACATCTACAAAAGCACATTTAGAGAGAGATATGTATTGAGAGAGAGATGGATAGAGAGCGAGAGAGAGAGAGAGCGGGGGAGGGAGAAACTGAGTGAATATATTAGCAAATCTTATGAACTTTGAATGCATTCTTCGATTCTAACTTATCAGAAGATGGCGACGCTGCATTGATCAGGGCGACGCCAGGAGGAGAAGTCGACTTGTCTGGGAGGAGAGAGCGGGCTGGCTTCCGTGGAGGACACTCCATTTCTCTGACTTCTAGTTCTTTCTTCGTTGCTTGGATAACCTCTTCACTTATCTTCTCTGGCCCATCGGACTGCACGAATTTCTTTTCCTCCTTTATTGGTCTGCTGCAAATGAAATCGAATTCAACTCTTAATATTACTGAATAAAAAGAAGTACCTGGTCTTGAAAATGCCGAGTTCCCCGCTGGCAGACGCAGTCCTCCTTGGAGGTGAAGAGGGCGCTCTCTCCCTTTTGCTTTCCATTCTCCCCTTCCTTAATCGTCTCAGTCCATCTCCAAGCTGCACAGCGGGGCTAAGAAATATTTCGATTATGTCGAATCAGGAAATTTTTCCAATTTATTGTCATTTGAGAAGTACATCACATGGGGTGCAGAAGCGAAAACACGATGTTACTTTATTGTGCGCCTCCTGTGGTGTTCGTAACTAAATGAAATGAGAAGCTCTAAAAATGGTTTTTTCTCGATTTGTAAAATAAGCCTGCGGGCAGCCGGAGTGCGAAATGATGGCAAGTCAGATGGAAGTGGACACTGACCACTCTCTCGCTCTCTGGCTCTCTCAATCATGCTTCTCTTGCTGGAATACTTTCAATCTCTCTTCTCTCTCATCTCTCTCTATCTCTGTCCCTCCATTTCTCAAGCTCTTTCTGTGTGTGCGTCTCTCTCTCTCTCTTTCTCTCACTTTCTCTCTCTCTCTCTCTCTCTCTCTTGTTCTCTCTCTTGCTCTCTGCAGTTGTGCACAGGTGTCTGTTTTCCGTGATCCTTTTTGCATCGCATTCAGCACGATCATGACCGACTCCGTCAAAGCCAGTCCATGTATTGAAGGTTGAGAGGGAAAGAGAGAGAGAGAGACAGAGACACAGAGAGAGAGAGAGATTAACAGAGAGGGAGAGAGAGTAGGAGAACGAGAAGCAGGCAGAATGGGAAATATGCTGGGTCTATAAGAGGCGGCGTTGCATCAAATATCGAACAAAAATATATGGACTGGAAACGTAGAAAAAGAAAAGACGCGATCAAAAGAAGCGAGGCATATATCTGTTTATCGTGATAAGAGGATCTTCTCCTGAATCCGGAGATTGTAATCGCCATTTTCTTTATCAGCAAACACGATTTCGTGACATCAAATAAACCGAAGTGAAGAAGAATTTCTTAATGCTGTTGACTGGAAGAAGCATTGGAGGAAAGAAAGGGAAGTGAGGGTGAGAGAGAAAGGGAGTGAGAGGAGTGAAAGAGAGAAAAGGGACTGGGAGTGAGAGGGGGCAGATAGAGAGAGAGAGAGGAAAAGGGAGGGAGAGGAGAGGGACGAGAGCGAGAGAGAGAGAGATGGAATTGAAGCCACCCCGAGGCAGGCTAGCCAGTGATGACTGGGGCAGGAGCAGACCCTGTCTCTTCTCCCATCACCGAATACCTACACTCTCTTTCTCTGCACTCTCTCCCCACCTCTATTTCTCTCCCTCTCTCTCTCTCTCTCTCTGTCACTCTCTCTTTCTGCACTTTCTCCCCACCTCTCTCTCTCTCTTCATTCCCTTCTTCTTGCTTGCTATTGCTTCCATCGTTCAAACTCTTCTGTGCTCCTCTGTTACACACGCGCAGCGATGGAATCGCCACACTAGATGATGGCCTGGTTGATGCAGAAGGTGAGGTATAGAGAGAGAGAGAGGTATAGAGAGAGAGAGAGGGAGGGAGAGAGAGAGAGAGAGAGAGAGAGAAGGAAAAGAGGGAATAAGAAAGAGAGTGAGAGTAAGAGAGAGAGAGAGAGAGAGAAAGGGAGAGCGAGACGTAGAGAAGAGACAAAGAGAAAGAGAGATGGAGGGGAATTTAAACAAGAAAATAAAGGCAAATGAATCTCAAGCAAAGTAAATCAGAATCTGCTCGATGTGGCCTCGCTGTTCCGCACTTCTTTTATGTTGTGAAAAAAACTTTATTTTTAGAGCACTTAATCTATTTAATCTTTCTAAATTCTTATTTATTATTAAAAGTTATGGATATTTGGCAGTTGACGCTATGTCATACACGTTTCTCAATGAAACAAACGAAGCAGATCTCATCAGAAGGTTATCAATGTAGCCTTGAGTTGTAAACGAAAACGTTTGCGAAAAATAAGAGGAGTTCGTTAGGCAGCAGTAGAAAATGACAGTCTTGAGGAGAATAATTGGGCATTTTGAATCGTTATTACTTTGATTTAGTTAGCAACAGGTTAGACTAAGTTGTGACTCGCTAGAGTTGGCAAGGAGGAAGAATGAACAACAGCGGAAAGCGACATGGACAGTGATGATAGCTGAGAAGAAGATGAGAAGGGCGTCATCGCACTCTCATCCGGAGAGGAACTCGCTCGCAGGGATCAAGGGAGGCGATCAGCTGAGGCAGCCACACCAGGGAGTGCGCCAGCCCGATGATACTCACCAGGTACACCGTCTGCAACCACTTCCTCTCTCTCTCTCTCTCTCTCTCTGCTCTCTCCCACCATCATTCTCTCTCAGCTACCGTGAAATACACAACAACAGCAAGAACCTGGAAGAAGACTCGGATGAGATAAGCCGGGACAAGTGGAAGAACAGCCATGCCACAGATCGTGGAGAACACGGCCTGACAAACGGGCCAGGCTACCGATGTCAGAGTGTCAGAAACCTCAAGGATGGGGAAGGGTAAGAAGCAATCGAGCAGCAGGGAGATTGAGAGGGCCAACCTTCAGATGAGCTCTTCTCTCTTCGGAACGGTGGTAACGGTAGCAGATGTGCACAGAGTAGTCCACCGACAGACCAATTGCCATCACTGAGAGTAAGGACTGGAGGGAGAGAGGAGTAGAGAGAGAGAGAGAGAAGAGAGAGAGAGCAAGAGGGAGAGAGAGAGAGAGAGAGAGAGAGAGAGAGAGAGAGAAGAAGAAGCGAGAGGGAAGAGAGGAGCAGAGAGAGGAAGAGAGGAGTAGAGAGAGAGCAAGAGGGAAGAGAGAGAGAGAGAGAGAGAAGAAGCGAGAGGGAAGAGAGGAACAGAGAGAGGGAGAGAGGAGTAGAGAGAGAGAGAAGAGAGAAGAGAGAGGAAAGAGAGGAGTAGAGAGAGCAAGAGGGAAGAGAGGAAAAAGGGAGGACAGAGCAACGAGGAAAGAGGTGTCGAATAGATAGGAAGACATAATTTTTTTTGTGGAATACCGTGTATCGGTTTCTAACCTATACAGCCCATGGACACGGAGTCGAGATCGGATCCAAGGAGAGCCAGTCCTCCACAGACACCCATTGAGATGGATAGCAGAGACCATGTCATCAGGAAGACTGATTGCTGAACAGAATGGAACATAGAGGAAGACTGAGAAGAGAAAGAGAGAGAAAGAGAGAGAGAGAAAGAGAGAGAGAGGGGGGGAGGGGGAGGGAGGTGGAAAGAGTGGAATGACCGCATCAGGGAGGAAGAAGAAAGAAACGATTGCCATCATGGCGAGAGCACTGCCAATGGTCTGCATACTCGAAGGGGCAATGGTTCGTCGTTGGTCGATGAGGAATGGACTGAAAGGGTCAACTCACACTCATTCATTCAGCTTTGAGATGCCAAGAGAACCTGAAGATGCCAGAGAGAAAGATGTCATATTCGGGATACTGATTGAGGATGTCTCTCCAGTGGAACAGCTCAGCCTGCCGCTTATCCCACGAATCGAGGCCGTAGAAAGATGTCTGCAAATTCTTCTTGCTTATGTAAAAAAAATATGAAGTTTGAGTGAATGTGATGGTAGAAAGAGAATGAATAAACGGGCCTGGAAAGAGAAAGCAGCAACGCACGGCTCCCCATCAGTCGCATTCGATATGATCTTCACCTTATCTAAACAAACAAAGATAAATAAAGCTTTAATATTATGCTGTCAAATAATTTGAATTAGTCGCGCCTCTGTACTGGTTGTAGTCGAGTTGTGAGAAGAAGTCCAGGAGCCTTGCCTTGTTGTAGAAACCAGTACTGTAGTCAATGTTAGGGAAGTCGTTGAGGTATTGTTGGTATTGCCACACCCACAGATTTGTCGACACCTGCGTTTTTGGCACTCTAATTCTGCTCCATAATAGTCGCCACATTATCTTACAATTCTCATCGACACCACTCTCTCTCTCTCTCTCTCTCGCTGTCTGTCTCCTCCATCTCCTTACCTCTCTCTCGCTCTCTCTTCCTCTCTCTCTCTCTCTCTCTCTCCCTCTCTCTCTCTCCGTCTCCATCTCTTTATCTCTCTCTTTAGCTCTCTCTCTCTCTCCGTCTCCATCTCATCTCTCTCTCTCTTTCTCTCTCTCTCTCTCTCTCTCTCTCTCTCTCGCTCTCTCTTCCTCTCTCTCTCTCATACTCGTCCTATGCTGTAGTTGGTATGTTCGAGTCTGAAGACGAATTCATTGAACTTGGCTCTGGCAACGGGATCTCTGAAGTCTGGAGGGCTCATGACATGGAAAGACGGCATAACGTTGTCCGCCCAGATGTATTTGTCTGCAGTTATTCATTCCTTTTCACTGGCAAGAAGCTAACAAAAGCATGCAGTACAATGGGTCAAAAAGATACCAGCAAGCCGGACGAAAGTTTGTATAGGAGAGTTGTCTCTGATGTATTTGACGGGACTGATATCTACCTGAAGAGAAAGAGATTGAGGGAGATGGTTTGACAGGAAGAAGGAATACCTTCAGTTTGCAGCATCCATAGAAGGCCACGACTGCGTAGATTCCGAAGAAGATCCACGAAAGCAGCTTGACATCATTTCGCATGATGAAAGGACCGAATTGGTCACGGAAGAACTTGTGCATGTACGGAACTGAAGAGGGATCATCAGAGAAGAGAACAAGACAGAGAAAGAGACGGAGAGAGACAGATAGAGAAGAGAAACAGAGTTAGCGAGAGAGAAAGAGATAGAGAGAGAGAAGCGAAACAGAGTTAGCGAGAGAGAAAGAGACAGAGAGAGAGAGAGAGAGAGAGAGAGAGAGAGAAAAGAAACAGAGATAGCTGGAGTGATAGAGACAGAGAGAGTCAGAGAGAGAAGAGAAACAGAGTTAGCGAGAGAGAAAGAGACGGAGGGAGACAGAGAAAGCGAAGAGAAACAGAGTTATGTAGCTAGAGTGATAGAGAAACAAAGAAAGAGAAAGAGAGCAGAAGTAAAAGCATGAAGAACACACCAAGACATATAAAAGGAGTATAAGTATTCTTAGAACTAACGGCTTTCAGCCTTGGGATGATGGATAGGATCGAAGGCAGGATCGATAGATTCCCTGTGCAGATCTACGGCTGCAGCTCCGTAGCACTGCGCAGCTCTCTCAGCAATCTGGGGCGCAACCTGAATGAAGGTCATACTATCATCTTGACAGCATCAAAAACACCCATAATGAATGACCAATAATAACACCGATTCATACCTCATCTGTCTTCTTGTAGCAACAACGAGCGAGGCCTCCCTCGTGCTCGCGTCTTCCAGAATACACCAGAATTGACGCGAAAAAGGTTATCTGCACAAAATTTTCAGTAATTTTATATTTCGTTAAATTCACGGACAGGAAAAGGAATATAAAGTGTACCTGCATGAAGTAGTCGATGAGTACTCCGAAAGCAGTGATAAGACAGAAGTCAGCGACGGCCGGAGTGGAGCACGTGATGTAGCCGAGGCCGAAGCAGAAGAAGTTCGTGAAGGAAGTCACAGTGATCGACGCACCCGCATCTCCCATCACAAGGGCGATCCGCTTCTCCACAGTGATACGGTAGTCCAATTCCCTCCATGCAGCTATCATCAGGAAGTCGTCGTCCACCCCTCCAACCAATGGCATTTCAATTCTGGCTCATTCTTTATCTCGCCTCACACTCCTTTTCACTAGATGAAAAGAAGAATAAACAGTTGTAATTCTCACCGACAGCGAGCACCAGAAATGGCATTGTACTCGTGACGGGATTGAAGCTCGCGCCGAAATAGAAGAAGATTCCAAAGGTGCAGATAAGGGCGAGGATCACTGAGATCACTCCGAGATACATCTCCACTGGCTTAGATCTGGCAAGATCATTCTTGGAGAAGGCAGGGAATAGAGTGGCAGAGATTACATCGAGATGGCCTCCGCGACAAAGAAGATCACCAACTTGTACTTGTATCTTGACCAGTTGGAGAAGACAACAAAGATGATGAGAAGGCAAGTGGCGGGGAAGGCGAAGGGGACCGTGGTCTGGATGATCTTCAGCATCTCATCGTCCATTGCCTTGTCACTGAAGAAGGAGGAATTGAAGAAGAAGCACAATCAACTTCTCGCACTCACTTATGTGGCACTACTTCCAGGTCACTCTCCGCTTCTTTCGTATGCCAGAAGTCCATGAGTGCGTCTCTAAACACATCTCCATTTGCCTCCATGTCTCTCTCACATTCTTTTTTCTCCTCTAACTCTTACTTTTACTCTTACTCTCACTCTCACTTACTTTTTTCTATCTCTGTTCTATCTCTCTCTTCATGCCTGTATCCAGAGTACGCAGTTATCATCTGTGGTGTGTCTGGGTAGCTGATGAACCAGTGGATTGTCAGAACTCGCGCTCCTTGGATTTCGTTCTTGTCTCCCGTCACATTGACTCCGTAGATTACCTTCACATCAGATTTTACCAGTTTGATGAGGAAAAAGAGTCAAAATGAAAACTTGCATTTCCAATGTCCTTCGGTCGGTTGAAGAGGTACATGACTGGATAGGACAACTGCAGATTCGGGTTGTTGCGGACGTTGCCATCTTTGAAGAGAACATCCGCGTGCTTCAGCCAAACGTTCAGATTGTTGTCGCACTTCTGAAGAATCATACAATATTCTCTTTTTATATGTCAACCAAGAAGAAGAGAAGAAAGAGCAGGTGATGGTTGCTGAAGAGAGAAAGAGAAGAGTCTGACTGGCTGCTTGGCTGGTCTGCGGCAGAAGTCCTCGAGGCGATAAGTGTACCCTTCATGTTCATACGACACCTGCAATGGCCATGACAGAGGAAGAAGAGATTATTATGGTTCATCTCAAACCTGCATCATTTCATTCGTGTAATCATAGAGAGGGCCGAGATACTTGGTCGACAGAAGATTGTCAAAGTCCTTGTGAACGATGTAGAAGCGGAGGATATCAGACTTGTTGGCAGCTAAGAATTCACAATTAAGGAAGCAGAGAAGAGTTGTGAAGGAAGTGGAAAAGCTAACTGTTGGGTGGAATCAGTGGAGCTCCTCTCGTAGCTCGATGAGGAGGAGTTGGATACAGATTGCCTATTGGCATAGCATTGAAGATTTGAGTTCTGCAGGAGAAGAGGAAGAATCAGACAGGAACAATAGAGAAAATGGTGAGAGTTGCAAAAGAGAATGAGTTTGAAGGCTGAGAAAGTGATGGTGAGAGACAGAAGAGAATGAGTTTGAAGGCAGAGCAAGGGAGGGTGAGAGACAGAAGAGAATGAGTGTGAAGGCAGAGAAAGAGAGGGTGAGAGACGGAAAAGAATGAGTTTGAAGGCTGAGAAAGAGAGGGTGAGAGACGGAAAAGAATGAGTCTGAAATCAGAGAAAGAGAGAGTGAGAGACAGAAGAGAATGAGTTTGAAGGCAGAGAAAGAGAGGGTGAGAGACGGAAAAGAATGAGTTTGAAGGCTGAGAAAGAGAGGGTGAGAGACAGAAGAGACTGAGTGTGAAGGCAGAGAAAGAGAGGGTGAGAGACGGAAGAGAATGAGTTTGAAGGCTGAGAAAGAGAGGGTGAAAGACGGAAAAGAATGAGTTTGAAATCAGAGAAAGAGAGGGTGAGAGACAGAAGAGAATGAGTTTGAAGGCAGAGAAAGAGAGGGTGAGAGACGGAAGAGAATGAGTTTGAAGGCAGAGAAAGAGAGGGTGAGAGACAGAAGAGACTGAGTGTGAAGGCAGAGAAAGAGAGGGTGAAAGACAGAAATGAATGAAACCGAAGGTATGTAGGGAGAAAAAGGAAAGAGAGCGAGAGAAGAGCACGAGATGGAAGCTTAGGAACAGAGACTGGAAGAGAAAGTGAATGAAAAGTGAAAGAGATGCCTGCCTTTCATGCTCTATCCTGACGGGAGCATCTAAGGGAACGAAGAGTCGGTAGAGATCAAGATTGATTCGGAGGAAGAAGAGGCCTGGGACGCATGCGGCAGTGAAGAGAAGAGGGCCGAGCAGGAAGACGATGGGATAGCGGCCGATTAAGAGGCCGTAGTTGTAGAATGACCGGATGAAGTAGTCTTCCAGCTTACGGCCATACTCCGTCAGCACCGACGGCATCCTTCTTTCTCACGCCAACAATGATCTCCCCCACGAGAAAGTATCGATTGGCAGAGAAGAGTCCACTGCTCACTCTGTCGGATAAATACAAGAAGAGAATAACGGATGAGAGAAGAAAAGTAAGAGGGAAAAAGAGAGAAAGAGACCACTCTCTCCCGTCAAGGTGCACTGCTTCCCGTTTAGTCTCGGCACATGCTTTCCTTTTTTTTCGCTTTTCTCTTTCCCTTTCTTCTCATTCTTTAACTCGCCCTCTCTTTCTCTTCCCCTTCTCTCTATCTCTTCCCTTTTGTCTCTCCCTTTGCTCTCTCTCTCTCTCTCTCTCTCTCTCCTCTCCAATCCAGGCTCATTCTCGTTTAAGGATTGAGCTTGTGTCTGCCTTGAACTGTCTCCTTCTCGGCCCTTCACTTTCTGTCTCACCAGCCTCTTCACTCCCATTCAGCCAATCCGCTCTCTCGATTTGGGTCATTTCACCATGCGGGAAAATGTTTCACCTTTGACGAAGGTGAGAAAATGGTCATTTCCTGAAATAATTTTCGAAATTTCCATTATCCAGGATTGATAGCAGCACCCTTTTCACTAGGAAAGACTGTCCCACCGCTTGCAATTACAGTTACAGAAAGGAAAGACATTTCACTCCCAACTTCTATTTTTGACTGTCCTCTCAATTGTCCCACTTTTAACTTGAAACTTCAACTTTACATTGCAAAAATGCAAGTGCACTTGCGTAATAATCAAGAATTTTTATTCTAATATATATAAACGATGCGTCATATATTCGCAGTGGAGAAGAAAAATACCCGAATTGTTTAACAAAATATGATACAACATGAAAACTCCTACTAAAACAGCTAAAACAGCGCTAGGGTAACAAAAGCTATTATTTTCATTACCCGCACAAAGACAACGCAATTGCAATGCATGCGAACCTAGAGAAGGTGTTTGCCTAGACATTAACTGCAGAGAGATCTGCTGAAGCCTCGACTTCCTTGACGAGTGAGTTGATGAGTAGATCGGAAGAGAATGGAGAGGGGAGGAGAGGGGAGAGAAGGAGGCGGGGCTCCACTCCGCCCCCCTCTGCCTGCGCAGCCGCCCAACGGGCTCCCGCCGACGCATTCAAGGGATCGGACGAGAAGTTGTGGTGCCAGATGAGAGAAGCCGCGGCCCGCGCCACCAGGTACGAGTAGTACTTCGCTCCGTAGGTCACCAGGTGGTGGAATCTCAACTCATTCATCTAAGCTGGTGATATTGTAATGCTAAATTATCTAGACGGCTACCCAGTACCTTTATCTTTGCCTCCATTTTTATGTCGTGCCTAGTGGTTTTGAATTCCCCGCTTAAAACAGTACAAAATATTTTTTAATCAAGAAAATTATCTGAAAATAAACGCAATTAAGCGCTAAAAGTAAAAGCAAACCTTTGTTGGTAGGCGGTATTCGGATGCATTTCTATAGAAGGGAGAGCACTCTGCATGATTCTCCGATAGAGCTGTGATGAGGAGGAACGCCCGGAGGCTATGGCTTCCGCGCCCTCTTCCGAGTGGATCTCCAGGTCAAAGAGGGCGCAGCCGGTCTGCTGGAGCAACTCCAGGCCAGAGAAGGCGCGGCGGCCGGCCACGAGAATCGCCGCCGCGTCTAATCCGATTCTTTCTCCGTCCTCCGTGCGAAAAGTCTCTCGCATCACCTGGGCAATCTCCATACTAACTCTTCTATTCTCTCTCTCCCACCTTCGCTCTCATAATCTCTCTCTCTCTATTCCTCTCTCTTTCTCTCGCTCTCTTTCTTCATCTTTCTCTCTCTCTCTTTGTCTCTGTCTTAATCTCTCTCTCTCGCTTCCTCTTTCTCTCTCTCTCTCTCGCTTCCTCTTTCTCTCTCGCTCTCTCTCTCGCTTCCTCTTTCTCTCTCTCTCTCGCTTCCTCTTTCTCTCTCTCTCTCGCTTCCTCTTTCTCTCTCTCTCTCTCTCTTTTCCTCTCTCTCTCTCTCTCTTTTTCTTCCTCTTTCTCTCTTCCTATTTCTCCATATCCAATAATATCGCATTCACCTCATTTGATACAATTCCCTCATTTGCAAAACTTACGTTTAGGTCATATAAGAAATATTCCATGAGATTCGAAGGAACCTCGGACATGTCAGTTGGGCAACGAGTGCCTGAAGAATATGAATGTATATTAAGAACAGGGAATAAATACCACAAACCATGAAAAAAAGAGATGGTTTAGGGATTATCTACCTAAACAACCAATAGGGTGGGATCGGCCTAGAAGTTTCATCAAATTCAGGACGGGGCAACGCAACCAAAGGGCTTACTTTCTACATGGATCTGTACAATCGACACTATTTCTTCAATGATACTGACCAGACACGTGCTGGTATTTCGTGGCACCAAGCATGGAATGCATTGCATGGCCCAGCTCGTGGAAGAGATTCTCAGCACAGTGAGGAGAGAGTGTGGAAGAGAGGAGAGCAGAGACAGACGGAGAGGAATCTGCCAGGGAGAGAGACAACACTATCAGAGGAGTCTGCCAGCTACCGCTTTCCAGCTAAACCAAGGAAGCCAATAACC
Organism: Allodiplogaster sudhausi; assembly: GCA_945643635.1. Taxonomy (NCBI): domain Eukaryota; kingdom Metazoa; phylum Nematoda; class Chromadorea; order Rhabditida; family Diplogasteridae; genus Allodiplogaster; species Allodiplogaster sudhausi. Next base: position 12,118,190 of record CALZFC010000006.1, on the reverse strand, counting down.
AAGATCTCATGGAAGTAGGAAAGAATAAGATAGTAATATACTCACCAACTTCGAACAGCGAACAGTGTAGTGGCAATCTCCTCCCACTTTGGATGTTCTTCTTTCTACGTCCAGATACATCGTTCCCAACTCGTTGTTTTGGGAATCGACGGCAACCTGAAGAAGTTAAATAAATTATATGGAAAAGGTTAACAACATTATAAAGATAAAAACCAATAACCTTTGAATGAAAAATGTTTACGTACCAACTTAAGAATAGTTCCTGGCCAGATTTCCCCTCGGACAGTCGTGCGTCTTTCCAATCGGACACCGTACAACTTACGAGTGATGTTGTCGAATCCTCGCAATACATTGTCCAGGCTGAGAAAGCGGCCGGCAGTCGAGTGGGGAAGATGACCGAAGGCACGCTCCTCAAGCGAGGAATCGTGAAGAAGAGGATCAGAAGAGACAGAGACTCACCTTGTAGAGATTCATGAGATACGGTAGATCCCATTCTCCCATTGAAGAAGCAGACTGGTCGCATTGCTTGAGGACGTCGAAAAGAACGACCAGTTCTCTCTCTGCCAGGGGACGTAGTTTCTAGAGAGCAAGCAATCTTATCTGGTTAAAGAGAAAGGGATGAAAAGAATGCTAAGAGATGCCTGAATTAGTGATTGAAGGAAATCCTTAGCTGCTTCGTAGCTGCCAAGAAGCGTGTTCTCCTGTGCCCGATGGGAGAACGAGCGGAAGCCCGTAAGAAGAGCCAGTTCGTGGCGGGAGGAAATCAGACGCCTCAGATGGCTCTCCTTTAATTCGAAACACCTAGTTCACTTTCTTACTTGTCGCTAATTTTCTATATCTATATTTCTCATTTTTCCAGTTCAGAGCTGAAAACAAGGTCGGTGCATCCGCCTTTTTGTAACCCCAGGAATCTTGTTCAGCACTGGTCCCGTTGTCAGTTAATAACCAAATTTATTTGTCCAAATTACTTCAGAAAATTGATTAAATCTCCACTAATCTAAACTGACCTGTTCCTCCCTGGGACGGAAGTAAGAACTGTAAACGAACTTCCTCTTTTCACTCGAGACGCAGTAAGCAATAGGAGTATGAAGTACAGTCGAGTCCAGGCCAAACTGTACTTTTTCCGATTTAGTAACCTTAAAAATTCAGGGAAAATGATTGGAAAAATCAGAATTTCGAATGATTTTATTGCCCAAAAACCTTTCTACTGGCTCTCTAGCTGCCTCTCTTCCTCATCACTGTTTTCCCTTCCCTCTCATCTCTCTCTCTCACCTTCTGTCTCTCTTTCACCTCCTTCGCTCCTTCTCTCTCTTCTACTGTCTCCCTCTCACCTCCCTCGCTCCTTCTCGCGCTCTCTCTCTCCCCCACTCCTTATGTCTCTCTGTCTCTCTCTCTCTCCTTCTGTCGTTCTCTCATCTCCCTCGCTGCTTCTCACACACACCTCGACTGGACCATCACAGCTCTCTTGAAACCTTGCTCCAGCATCAAAGATGTCGGCTGATAACGTTACAAACTTATCACGCTGAAATCAAGACATCTCAACAGTCAATTTGCAAGGAGTTTTCTAATCATAAAGCTTAAGAAATAATACCTGTTTCTCCTTTAAGTGAATGCCGCTCTGCTCAAACTCGGCAACCAAAAGATCCAAAGTGCGCATGTCCACTTCGTCCAACGATGCAGCCTGAGAGATAACTGAGAAGGCATTCTCTTGCGAGTAGATTACCTGAGTGATCTTGGAGTTCTTGAGAGCATCGTAGAGGGGCCGATAAGTGTTGAGTGACTCGAGGAGATATCCGAGACGGCGGACTGCGGCCTCTGCTTGTCCCGCCCACTCCTCCTCTCCGTGCATGTTGCGAACACACTCGGCCTGCAAGACACACTCTTCCCCAGCTGCTGCTGCTTCTTCTTCTAACGTACCAAGTCAGCAGCTACGCAGATTTCATTGGAGAGATCGTCCACGAGTTCGACTGTCATCCTCGATGGGTCTCCCCGCTCTATGCGGCTGACGATCTCCTTGGCCTTCATCTCCATTTTGTTGGCCATGACTTCGAAGCCCTCGGGAGATTGCAGGAGCGCGTGCCCGAAGAGAGGCTCAAAAATAATCTATCTAACAAAACAACTGACATCCTTTCCCACTCACAATTCCATCCCAACATTCGCACCTTACCCATTGGTTCAGAAGGAACTGACCGTGTTGTTTCTTGTACAAGACGAAGTAGCAGAAAGCGAGAGAGAGCGCCGCCAGGGCAGGAATTGACTCGAAGTGCGAAGTCGTCGAGTGAGCAGCATCCTGTCTCCGACTGTTCACACTACTCGTTACTCTCCAGGAAGTGGAAAACACGAAACACAACGTTTTCAATTAGGCTGTGCGAAAGTAGAAAAATGCTCTTGCTATAGCAAGCTATACACCGGCCACCTGAAGACCGGCCAAAGACAATTGCCACCTTCCTCGACAAAAAAACTGGCTCATCCATCACACGATCTTTTAAGTATTCCCTTCGAAATAAAACGCTTTTGCTATGTCAAATAGACAAATGAAGACAATTTTCTTTTTCAATGCGAAACTGAACAATACACGTACAAAGAGAAATTTTACAATAAATATAGGCCAATAACATCCATCATTGGACTAATCACACATCACGTTGACTAAGATTCCCTTCGTTATAAAACTCGTTATTTTTGCTTTCAGAATAAAGAAAACAGCCAACAATAAGAGCCTAGAAATTAAGATCGACAGCGTTGGAAGAATGGCTGGGAGGCTGGTTCTGTTGATGGAGCTGCTGGCGAAGACGGCCCTTTGGCCCAGAGCCAGAAGGAGGCTGGGCAGCAGCAGTCACCCTCTCCAAAGCAAGCACATTCATCTTAGAAACCAGCTGAAAAAATGTATGTCATTTAAATTTTGACGATCACCATATTCGCAGGATATAAAGAGCTTACACTACGGAATACTTATCAACCGTAACGAAGTAATCAAATGCAGCTTTTCACGAAATAAAAGCAGACAGCCCTAGAAGAAGTAAAAAGCCAGCCCCTGATGAATACAAGAACATTTTGGTATCTAACCGCAGAAAGCGAGAGAAGGCCTGACCTGAGTGAGAGCTCCGCAGAGAGAAGTCATCTCGGTTACCAGCACTACCACGTCAGCGTCCAAGTGCTCCTGAAGCGGCATTCTTCAAAACTTATCTAATCATCATGGGCATTATAAAGAAACAACTAACGGCAGCAAAATGTTCTTCAAAGTTGTCGATCTCAACAAAAGGAAGTTGATGACACAGACGACTCGCCTCCCTCAAAAGATCGCTGTTGCTGGGCAGCCGCGCCTCCTGCACGGCCAGAACGTACTGGCGGATCACCTGGTGGAGAGTCAAATGAATCATGCTTTCACAGTCTTCACTCTACCTCAAGTCTCTTCTGCAGCATGTTCGTAGCAGAGCCCGCGGATCGCAACTGCTTGTACAATTCAGTCTCGACTTTCTCTTCAGTTTGCGTGCTCAACCTAGAAAGAATGCAGTGGGAATATGAGTAGGAAAATGGATGGGAACTCAAAAGAATAGTGCAAATACAAACCTTGTAATGTGATCAATGCCGATTCGTTCACTTTCTTCAGAGACCAGTAGCCACTCAACCGGTAGAAGCTGCTGAACAGACTGGGAGGATTCCGTGGCCGTGCACTCGAAGAGAAAGAGTGGCACCTCAACAGAAAATAGTCTGGAACAAACTAACATCCGCAGTGTTTAACTCAGACTTGAACTAAAGTGACAGAAAAAGAAGACTAGGGAACCTTCTGCGAAACACCGGCTTGAGACGCATCCATCTTAGCCAGCAACGGCGCATCCATCCACTGCGAGAATTGCCTGTGCACTGCCTTGTCCCCGTCGGTCGGTTCTGCACCACCCACCGTGTACCATCCAAGAAGTTCGAGTTCTGGGAATACTTCCTTGACTGAAAACGAACGACTTCATCCATCAGGTAGTTATGATGACATGCCGTAAGGTTGATTAACTGACACTGTGCCCCGCGAGTGCGAAAGTATTCCTCATTGATGATGGGAATGTTTGAAGCGGACAACTCAAACAAGACGTCAAATGAGTTCTGAAGTTCAATGTTACGGCCGTCCTGTACGCCAAGCATAGCGCCGATAATCTTAATAACAGAGAAAGATTAGACTTGTGCAGCTTACTTCCTGCGAATCTTACCGGTAGTTTCTCCTTCTTCTGCGCCTTCATCCTAGTCCAGTGCTCGGAGATGTTCATGATCACGAGAGGATGGATCTTGTAGAGCATCTGCGATGTCTGCCGGTTCGACGAAGAAGAGGATGCCGTTGTCTCCGTCTCCATCTTCAAAAAAGAGCACAGAATTAATATACAATATTATTCGCTTCACGGAAATGCACTGAAAACAAACGATGAAGGGGGCTAGATCCTTTCTGGTGCTATACATACCGTTTTTATATTTGAATCGTTCTAAAACTCTTAATCCTAAAACACGGCCATTCAGAAGTTTAGTGCACGACGGAAGGGTCAAGGAGTACGTCGTAAGCGATGTCAGCGAAGAAGCGGCCGCGTCAGAAAGAGAAGGAAGAGGAGGACGGAGTTGCCGCGGGCAGCTGGGAGTGCACCGTCTGCACCTTCCGCAACCGATACGAGGCCTTCAAGTGCGAGATGTGCGACACCAGGTACATCTGTTTACTTCTATGCATGCTATCCATTGAAGGCGTTCAGCTCATGTTTATTTTACATGTACATGATAACTAAATGATCGCTCACAATGACCAATTAAGGAAAGGAACGTCGACTCGGAAGCCGAGACTGAACCAGGATGTCCAGCAGATGCATTCTGCTGTGCACAACTTCGTTCTCCAACAACATCAGCGACTGCCGAGGTTTGTACTTTGCAATCCACGACATTATTACCTCCAGAACTGATTCTTTCCTTACGATGTCAATCAAAGTCATGATAAACAGGTTGTATTGCAGTTCCCGTCGGAACAAGCCGCAAGTGAGCGTGGACTCTCCTTCCACTTCCCGCCAATCTCCCGAGTCGACATCTTCCGGTCCTGTCCAGAAGAGAGAGCAAGTGGCGGTGAACAGCCATGTGAAGCGACGTCGGCCAGTCCCCTTGGCCGACCACCTCATCTACCGTTCCTCCCCCCGGAAGATGACAGTGACTGTGCGTGGAGTCAGTGCTGTTATCACTGAGTTCCGGCCTCGACATGTCAGTACTTGACCTCCATATCTAATTGTAAGTATGCACAGTGCGTTCAGAATTAATGGCATAGGTTTTATTCCTTTTCAAAATTATCTTCTTAGCATATAACTAGTAACAACTATAACAGCCCTAGTAGTATTTGTTAGCAACAACTAAATCGTTCCCGTTTTGATTGGTTATGGTAGTCTACTGTAGGGTAGCTTGAAACACATGTTGCATAATTTTTGGTAGCTCTTCAGTATCTTTACATACAAACGCCTTTCCAGCAGGGAGCGCAGTCTTGAGCCTGAAAAGTTGCAAGAACTTTATTTTATCATATTATGGTATGCTCGAGCTAACTTTTGTGCCTGGTCGCCGAGTGATCCAATCATCACTATAAAGGCCTTGACGCCGTCTTCTTTGTCTAGGATTTTCGCAAGATCTTTCGGCCGGATACCGTATCTAAGCATGTTTGTCTCTTGATCTCTTTCTTATAAAATAGGAAATGAACGTGTCTTCCCATTCTTACCTCTCCAAGTTGGCATCGGAAATGAGGATAACAATGCTTTCATCCGAGTCCGAATCCTTGGACATTTCAGCACGTGCATCAGCGAGCGCTTCCAAAGTAAAATCCCCGCTCGCACAGAACTGAGAAGTGATGTAGTTTAAGTGATGAAATATCTCGTAAGATCACCTGAGTATGAGCGATCATTTGTCTAAGAATGTCGAGTCGTTCTTTGTTGTTCTTCGGATAGTTCTCCTTGATGACGAATGGAATGTACGGCCCGTCCCCAGAGTGGCCAGTCAGTTCGTACTGCAAAGTCAAGAGGAATGGACTTGAAATGACCTAAGCCTAGAGTAAGCACGAACCTTGACTTTGTCTTGCTTTCCATCCAGAGCAGTCATGAGAAGGAGGGCAGCCTCGAGTGACCGCTGCAGTCGCGTGTCGTATCCGTTGAAGCGATACATCGACCCAGACACATCCATGCACACCCTGGAGAGAAGTTGCTTGTCATCGCTCTCTTAAGAATGCCTTGCCTGATATGCTTCGGTTTGACTTGCGGTGTGCCTGGATCGGGTGCCATTTCTTTGCGTCGTCTAAACGAACAAAACAACGTTTAAAATTACTCCAATAGTTGAGTAAGAACCTGTAGATGTTGTGCTCGCCAGCCACTCCATCAATGAGTTTAGCATCATCCAGATCCCCCGTGGTCTGGTGGCGGAGCCAGACTCTCTCCTTCTTTTTCGCTTCCAGTCCTTCCACAAGTTCCTCCACATTCTTCGTCTGCCTCTCCACTCTTCTCCAAATGGAATCGTATGCTTCTGCATCGTATTCACTCATCTTGATCTCCTGGAATCAACATAGAGCTAGAACAGGCAAGTCAACTAAGATATATAAAAAATAAACAAATTAGCAGAAGTAATAAACCTGGAGTCTCTTGCTGTACTCAGCCTTGGCAATCTCTCTTGCCTTCTGTAGAATGTGCTCAGGAACTTGCTGCTTGGCCGCGTCAGAAAGCTGGTGAACATCGTGGCCAGCATCCAATCTGACAGAATAAAGAGTAGTTATGGAATGAAAGAAGCAGATTACCTGAAGGGCCCGCCCACTCCGCCGAGACCGGCCGTGTTGTATCCGCCGGTGCCTCCGGCCCACGTGTTCCCGCCCACGTGAGGAGTGTTCTTCGGGTCGAACTTCCCAATCTTGGGTGTTTCCAATTTGGACAAATCAAACTCATCCTTCTCATATTCAATGCGATCGGCTGCCAGGTCTGTGCCTTAAACTCGCTCGCTATTTCCGCTTTCTCTCCAGCGAGCTTCTCTGTTTCCCATTAATCACTCAGAACAGTTAATCACACCTTCAAGCATGTTCTTCCACTGTGAAAAGGAATTCCTCAGAGCTTCTCGCTGTACCTCATACGATCGGAGACAACCACTAACATCCAGAGACAGCACCTTAAGTCACAACCATCAATTCACCGATTTCGTTTGTTCACAAACTTTGTCATCACCCATCGGAATGAGAGTCCGCTGTGTTGGCGCGAACTTGGCCATCCACTGAACAGCGTGAGACGGGCGAGAGGGCTCAGGGACGGGGATGTAGGAACGGGTGCCTCCGCTGAGGGAGAGCACCTCCAGGAACGCTCCCACTTGGAACACCGACTGGTCTGCAACCAATCGTATACATTACAATACGTCCTTTATACTTTTATTCTACTATACCAAGAGTGTTACTCTACGAACATTCTCCAACAGCCTTGAGAGGAGTGCGCCACCGAGGAAGACAGCGAACGAGGATGTCGTCTGCCAGCAATGCCGTGTCTCTGCAGTGCCCATTTCAATGCTCTCTCTCTCCCTCTCTCTCTCTTTCTTCACTCCTTCTCTCTCTCCACTCTTTCTCTTTCTTCAAGTCAGCAAAGAAGATACCGTAAGAATGGAGAATGTTCCGTCTTGGCCGCCCAGTATGGCCGAGTCTTGTCAACGTATCCTTCGTCAGTGAGACGACGCGATCCCGTAATCTCACTCGGACTCTAGAATTACTCTTAATCAGGAAAACTAAGGAAGGAAAGAAACCCCGCCAGGAGGGAAGTTATCTCCACGGAGGAAGTAGAAGGCAGGCGAGTCCAGGATGACACTCTTGGATTCCGACGATGCGAGTGAGAAGGCCCTGAGTGGGGAAGCCGCTGCCATGGCAGGGCTGCTCGACAAATCAGACAAGTTCCAGTGACCGCCTTTCCTTTCCAGTAGAGACCATGACTGCGACTCCTGTAGAAAAAGGCCTTCTTAACTGTTTTAGGAATGATCTCATAGTCTACCTGCCAGTTGATGAGATACTTATGAAGAGAGAGGGCGATGGCGTGGTCGGCCGGCGCAGGGAGAGTGAAGAGAGAAGACGAAGAGGCTGAGTCGAGGACGTGAAGTTGAGTGCCCCCCACTTGTAAGAGAGAAGGTGGTAAGGACGACGGCGAAACCAGTAGACGTTTGCTCTCCGCATCACCAACTTAAAAAGTCTTACCTTCCATTCACCCGAACCCCACTTCCTACAGCGACAAAAAGGTCAGGAATGCATTAACAATGAGACTGACAAAGTGGCGGAGTCATCATGGCTACCGTATCCATGATTCCTTTCGAGCGTTGCGAGAGTCGGCCGATTTGTATTGTCATCGCGTCGAAAACGAACATTTGGCCTCGCTAAAAAGAAATATATCACAAACATAACTAATGTAACCAGAGTTCTCTGACCGATTCCTCATAGACAAGAGCAGAATGGGAGGAAAGAGGGGCCAGTCGGATGACAGTTTCGACTCGAGACCCGCCTCTTATCTCGCGGAATAAGTCGAATACTTCCACCTGCAAACAGACAATATTAACATTAATCATGGCCTTTTTGCTGACACTTGAATCATGTATGATGTATCATTTAGTTACTTGTGTAAGACCGCAACGGCAAAATAGAGATGATAAAATGCACAAAGAATAGATCTACCTTAGAATCAGAGTGAATATTCTTGATAAAGAAGAGAGCAGGAGGATTGACAGCAGCGGCTAGAAGAGAGTCCCCGAGGAGAGTGACATCGCAGGCGAGTTGAGTTTCGGAGAGGGGAAGACTCCATGAGTTAGTCTCTTCAGTGAAGACATCCATGCGAGATGAAGACATCTTCAACTCTTCTTCCAGGGAAGGAACGAAACTCAGCCATTCCTTAATGGGGCGATGAAATTCTGTAGTTACTCTTAAGAACTATTTGTACACCCCTTATTAAACGAACGGTAGAAAGAGCAGCAGATGTGGGTTGGAGGAGCCTCGGCTGTCCTTCTAAACTCCACTGGCCAATGGGAAGAAGCTTCGGTAACTCCAAGGTCTCGGCCACTCTTACACTTACTTCCTTTCGTGTGATTCCTGCATAGCAATGTATTGTGTAAGCAAATCATCTAAGTTGCTTTATCTCTCTCAATCAACAACTTTGTTCGTATCGCAAACATCTTCAGTATTTTCTCTATAATCATATTGAGAAGAAGGAAGTGGCGGACCGAGAGGAATTCCATGCCTGCGGAACACGTCTTCAACAATCTCCAAACGGTCTGCCGAGTAGCTGTCGAAGTCGAAGACATTCCTCACCACAGTCGTCAGCGAGTCAGAAGGGAACTCCTGGGACGAGGGAAGAGCCACTTTCAACATCCATTGATACTAGGACTATTCAATACATTGATAAATGGAAAACCTGGAGATGTCTGACGACGTTAACAATCTCACGAGTAGAGTACGGATATTGCAAGATGCCTTCATCAGACATGGACCGTAGCTCTCCGAAGGCATCCACAAGCTTATCCAGAGTATCCAAGCTAACATCTTGAAAAGGAGAACATAAGAAAAGAAAGAAGGCAAATCAAAAGCTTAGTAACCTGGTGCATATTGAGTCAGCATTTGGATTTCGCTGTGTTTGTCTGGATTATCAATGACATGAACTGCACAGAGATCACCAATCGAACCGAAGAGATCATTTCCAAGGAAGGGGAAACCTGGACGGTTTGCCAGTAGAATCAACCTTAACTCCATTTCATTCACTTTCGGTCTCTGGCAGAAATGACCAAACCTGAACGAGGGGTGATGCGGAATGAGTCGTTCGTCTCCTTCTACGAATTCCGAGGAAGGAACAATCTGTCGGCCATCTCCGAGTTGGAGAGTTCCTGAGAGAAAAGATCTCATTAGAGAAAGAAGAGTGTCGTAGAATAAGAAGAGAACCAGAGTCGAGGAGGCTCTTGAGAATGGCGATGACGTGGAGAGAAGCCTTGTCTGCCTCGTCCACCACGAGAACATGACCAGCCCGGGCCGCAGCCACGAGGGCCGAATCCTCCGTGATCAATCGGCCTCCTTCCACTCGACGACGCAGAGTCAGCGACTCCACTGTTGTGTCTCTGAACCACAACATCATCCCAGATAAGGAATGCATTCTGTTACCGGTGAAGTTGCATGTATTGGCGCGGCCTCTGGATGAGTTGTAGGAATCGATCGGTGATCTTGTTCTTGCCCACTCCTTGGTTGCCAATGAGAAGAAGATGCTGACCAAGTCGGAAGTCCCTCACCATTTCGCTCATCACTCGCGTGTGCTGTATAACTCTTTCTTTTCAATACAAATCAGCGAATCACAATTCCTTAATTGCTTACCAGTTCATTGTCATAGAAGAGCGTCTCCGGAATCATCGCTTCTTCCACAACATTCTTCTTCTCCGTTGCACTTAGCAGCTTTAGCTCCTTTTCGATGTCTAAATCAGATTATGATTGAGGAGCAGTCTTTCTTAATGTTCGGCAGTACCGCTGCCGGAGACAGGGGCAGAATCAGTGATGGAAGACTGTTCGAGGGCAGCTTCAAAGGCGCGTCGAGTAACTTGCGGAGCAAATCGGACGAGGACTGCATTCTCCAGCAAGGTTCGGAGCTTTAAATTTTTATTGTTAAATATAGATGACTTTCAGAAACGGGTTTGAAACGCTTGAAAAAGACTATCTAAATGGGAGAGCAAGAGTGAGAGAGGTGACAAGAGAGAGAGAGAGAGAGAGAACCTGTCCTGGTTGATCAGCATCTCTTCTTGCAATACGAACCAGACGACGAAGGGACAGCGAGGGAGTCACTCCGACCAACTCAAATCAAACCATACTTTTTGTTTTTACAAAATATACACATTTCGCACAAAGAGCGAAAACGAAGAACTGACCGCGGGATCATGCGAATTCCTCAGCTGATGAGCGAATGACGTCATGGCGAGGATGCTTTTCCGATCTGCCTCGGACACAAGAGCAGAGAGAAGAGAAGCGGCTTCCGATTCGGAAAGGTTCTCGAGATGTACAAAGGGGGCGAGAGAGAGGATGGAAGAGGAGAGCCAGCGAGAAGACGAGAGAGAGTCAGACGACGAAGAGGAAGAGGAGGCACTCAGGGAGTCCGCCAGCAGAAGAACTCGGAAGGACGGAGAGATCTCACTCACACCTCTGCGTACAATAAGAAAAATTAAACGCACGAAAACAGCTAGCAATTAGAATTCATTAAGAAGATGCAGACCTCATGTTGAGTTCTTCCGCAGTTAAGCCAGTCTTCAGCCGAGTTTCTTCCCACTCACGAGACCCCACCAGACGAGAGCCATCGGGCAAGTGAATACAACGATGCTGGAATGAAGAGGGATCTCAGTCTATTCTTCTCTCTGAACAACCCGGCATACGTGGAGAAGAGGAGCGAGAGCAGAGAGGGCAGAGTGGTGCAGACGGTCGACCCCGTCAAGGATGCAGAGCCCGCCACTCCTCGCTGCCTCCACCAACGGGCTATCCACCCACAAAGTGTCTCCATCTTGACCCATCCGGCGGCTTTGCAACAGCTCACGCGAGTTCATGTCCTTACAAATAGAAACGCTGCTCAGTTGCGCGTTAATCGCCAAATTTTCAAGGCTTAATTGAATAGCACCAGTTAAAATTGTATGGTAAGGATTTCGAGACAAATGTATTAGTAAAATAACAAAATAATGGCAAAATAGAAAATACCTGGTACAAAATGTGAAGATATGGACGGGCCTGCAGCAACCGCGCAGCCTCTCTGGCCACGCTGCTCTTGCCACTGCCCTTTGACCCGAGCAGGAACACATCGCCTACAAGTCTCATTCCATCACACAGCCATCCACGCAGACAACCATTCTAACCCAGTTCAAGAGAAGCCTTGAGCTTGGCGAGTGCTCTCTCGTGAGTTGGTGTAGAAACAAAGGATACCAGCCCATTCCTCTCACCATCCTCGGTTGTCTTCATCTGGAACACGAAGTTTCATTTCAAGGAGGCAATTCTTTTAACAGACCAAAAAAATACTCGCAATTGATGTTTACGAGAAAACGTTAACTTTTCCTAACAATACCGCAGTTAAAATGGAACCTTCGAAGAGTGCGAACGGGAAGTGGACCGAGTGACACCGAACTTCTTGAAGAACTCGTCTATTCTTCGCTGCTCTCCCTCGCTCAAAGCAGCGTGGCAGGGATACAGAAGAAGGAAGGCGGAGTGGGTATCCAGCGAGGGAATTACGTTCTAAACCCATATACAACGAGAAGGAAAAGAAAGTGAGAGAGAGAGAGAGAGAGAGGGAGAACCAACCCAGATGCCGCATATCCTTGCAAGATTGCCGAGTGGAACATACGGGAAGGGCATCTGATCGAGTGAGCTGACAGCGTATGCCAGAGACACGAGCTTCTCCACTTCGTCCGCGCTCACTCTCGGAGTTGCGGATCTGCACGCACTCAGCGTTGTCTGCATAATCACAATCTCTCATTTCCTCTTCTTTGCTTCTTCAAGCTTTTCTCAAAAGTTTAATAATACAACACTCAACATTACTTTGCAAACTAGCAGAAGCATTAGCCTACCGAAAAGGGTAAATCGGTGATACTTCGACATTGAAAGCGCGAGCGGAGTGGAGGATCGAGAGGATAGCCAGGGAATCTGGGAACGGGCAATCCAAGGCAGATCACACGGAAGTACTCGGACACTCGCTCAAGACCCATCTCATGCAACTCATCAGAGGAGTACTTCTGAAATGACAACGATTCTGGGCACAACTCCATAAGAATCCTTCAATGCGAATTGGTAGATAAATATACCTGAGAGAGCCGATCAAACTTTGCGTGGTGCATGAGAAATCGTCCATCATCCAATTGCATTTCTCGATTCTCCAGAAGATTGTTGAGAATAGGCAAGACATTCCTCTCGGCCTTCTCCACTCCGTCAATCACAAGAACCCTTCCTTCCACGGCAGCCCGCACTGCACTCTTCAAATCACGAAGAGTAATCAACACATCACAATCGAATTGTTACTAACCAAGTCTGAGTAAGAGGCGTTTCCACTGCGAATTTCCCGCCGCTGTTTAATATCTGCCTCTGTTGAATCCCGTGTAATGGATAACCACTCATATTCTTCATTTGTTAACTCCTGCAAATAATACGCTTGTGCTGCAAATATCACTATGATTAAGCTGACCAGGAATTGCAGTACGATATGCGACCTAAGGTTGCCGGGAGGGCCAATGAGAAAGACATCCTGGTTGAGTATTCGTTTCTGTAGCAGCCACTTGAGATGTGCCGTGAGATCACCAGACGCCTCGAGAGATGCTTCAAGTCATTGATTCATAATTGTAAATTACCAACTCGTTCAGAGTAAAAACCTAGACTGCTGCGACAAATGTAGACTGAATGACCGCAAACCTCGAGAAGACGGGACGAGCTCGGGCCGACTTGGCTCGCGTACGAGTGAACGGACGCTGCCAATCTTCAGGTAGCGGCCACCCTTCTCCTCTGCAATTCTAGTCAACTATCGCTAGAGTGGAGGCTAACTCGAACCAGTGGAAAGGCGCCGGAGGAAGAGTGCGAGCGGCCTCATTGCATGGCGGCGCTGCATGCGTCCTTGAGAATAGTGCTAACCCCTCCACTTCCCTACAACAGACTTTGCACTTTGAACTGATCTGCTCAATTTGAGCTGACACGAGTTTCCAAAGCACATGTGAACACTCCCGCCCAGACATTACAGACCCGTGCACTCACACATCTTGTGGTGACCAAGTTTCTGTATCAGTTCCATAGCTGTCAGCACAGTATTTACGGTAGCGCATGGAGTTTACTTACCTCAAGTTAATGAAACGCGCCCTCGACATATAAAATTAGACGATTTTTACCGGTAGTCATTCGTAGATTAATGGTACAGCATAAAACGAAAGTAGTGGCTAATAGAATCAGCAATTATATTCTCATATAGTCAATTAAAACACTGTATTGCCAGTCACATCCCCATTCTCAAACAGCTGATTAATTTACAGTATAGTGAATCAATACTTCCACAATCAGATAGCCGATGAATTCACCGTCGAAGGAAGAGAGCGGCAATGACTGCACCGAGAAATGCAATGGCACTTCCGAAAGCGAATTCGCGCCCCCGATGCCTATCCACCGCATCTTCCAGCATGTAAAGTCGCTGAGTCATCCGAGCTGAAAGAACACAAAGATGTAATTGTTAAAGAAATGAAAAGAACTGACTCATTTGTCTCCTCATCAGCTTCAGTTCCTCAAGCGGATTATCATCTATCGCGATGCTCGCGGCACTCGCGCTCTCCTCCTGCAGCGTATTTTTGTTTCAATCCCACTGATTGCAGTCTTTTTCGTTAATAAAGATTCTTAATTTAAGAAGCAGGAAATCTACAAACAATCTGTCTGCCATTACGACTAGCAAATGTGCAATTCGATATCAAAAGTATTAAACAAAGGAACACCCACATGGCGATCGACTGGATCCGTCATGTCGGGATAAGGCTCTCTGTCTAGTCGGATGGTCTGCGGCACTTCCTTCAATGTCTGCTCATTCTAAAACTACAGAAATAAAAGTCTTCAACAATATACCTAAATAAGGGAAAACGGACCTTGTTAGAATCATGCAAGAATAGTTGGTCCAAAACCATTTCCTGCGGCTGCTGCCGGGGACCGGACTGGTGGTGGTCTCCGCCAGCGACGGTGATTCTGTCGGGCACAGACATCCTGGACACGACTTTCTCTCTCTCCGCCCAGCCTGCGTCGTCATACTTTACCTTGGCAATGGATGAGTCGCCAGTCACAGACAAATGCTGCGGGATATTCATCTGCAACATACCACATAGTAACGATGGACAATGACAGATAGCGGATACAACCACGACCAAACCTCCCACGAACCAACAGAAAGAAAACGATTTTGAAATATCATCAAAGTTGTGCTCCAATTGACTAAGGAACCGCTCTGCTCTGACATGCGTTGCGGTTTTCTAATCAACGGTTCATGAAGAATTTGAATTTCGCGGGCTTTGAGATGGGGTGCGTCGGGCAACACTCCTGTGCGGATTATTGCATTTGTTGCTAGCTTCCCTTCCTTCAGGTCGTGTTTACTTTCTTTTTGGTATATAATGAGTGCTGCTCTGAAGTGTTCTTTGCAACCTGAAAATATTCTAAAAATGAAATTTGTTTCTTTAAAAATATTCACGCCATGAAATTTTTTTTTAAAGAATATATGGACGATGTAGGTCCCCACCAGAGTTAAGTATTTATTTTCTGTTTATTGCGCGTAATTATTATGTTTCTAGCTATTTAAAATGAAGAGCGAAATTTGAGGAGAAAATGTCGAAGCCCGAGGGCGAAGTCGCGAAGCGTGGCCGGGGCCGCCCGCCAAAGTCCGGAGGAGGAGTGAAGAAGGCAGCTGCACCAAAGAAGTCTTCAACTGGAAAGCGTGGCCGGTTAGCACTAGAGAGTAAAATAAGGGGAATTTGAGAGATAGCTGTAGAGTGGGTGAACATACAGACCAGGTGGGGGATGTCTGGTAAAGTTTGTTGCATTTATAAATTGATTGTAGTCCGAAGAAGACAGCGTCGCCGCCGAAGCCAGCGAAGTCTCCTTCATCAGGCAAAGGAAGGGGACGCCCACCCAAGAAGACAGCTTCTGGCAAGAAGAGCGAGGACAAGGAAGAGGATGCTACCCCTTCTGGATCTGACAAGGGAGAGGAATCCGACGAGTAATAACCAATAACGATTCTTTAATATTCCACCAACACCTTTCATTCCTCACTAATATTTTGTAACTTAACCGTTATGCGCTGTAAATAGCTTTCCTCTGTACTCGTGCTCTCGAGAGCTCATTTGTTCATAATTTCTCGTGATCTCGTTTTTATCAATTTTTTACGTTCGTAGGTGTCGACAACGATAAAGCTTTTGTAGAAAGGTTTGCCTTGCTCAGATGTTTAAGTCCATATATTATTCGGTAAACTGAATCCGCGTTATTGGCATTGAATGAGGGAGCGTGCACGAGCCAGGGAACGGCGATATAATCAATACTGTTAGCTTCGCGAGCAATATTGAACTGCATGGGGATTGAAATGCTCGATTATGCGCTCCAATATGAAAGGAGCCGCTCCGCTGTTGCTCGCGTTGCGGTTTTGTATTTAACGGTTCAAGTACAATTTTGAATTTCGCGGGCTCGGAAGGAGGCGTCTAGCGGGAACTTTTCGTGCTGATTATAGCACTCTTCCTCTCTCTCACTTCCTTCCGATATAAGCTTGCAGCAATTTCTTTTTCAGTGGCTTTCAAGTTTTTCGATTTTGAATTTGGCTTCTGGTAGAGCTAGAAAATTTTTTTTTGCGGTGCCATTTATTCTCGCCTGTATTTTGAGAAAAAGTAAGAATACGAGCTTTTGATCTTGAACTGAGAGGTTCATTCTTTTTTTTCCAAATGATTTGTTACCAACATTTTTACTTATAAGAAAGAGTGTATTTTGAAGGCAAATGGCGAAGCCCGAAGGTGAAGTCGCGAAGCGTGGCCGGGGCCGCCCGCCTAAGAAAGGAGGAGTAGCGAAGAAGGCTGCTGCATTTAAGAAGCTTTCAGAAGCAAAGCGTGGACGGTCAGCTGTGACATTCCTTTTCTTCTTTTTGTTTAACGTTGTTTTATTCTAAAAGTTAACGTTTAATTGAATTTTTTAAATTCGACATTGAATTGTTTCCTTTCTTCAGCTAAACCTCCTAATTCTTTTAGTGCGAAGAAGACCGCGTCGCCCCCGAAGCCTGCGAAGTCTCCTTCATCTGGCAAGGGAAGGGGACGCCCGACCAAGAACGACAAGGAGGATGAGGCAACTCCGTCTGGCTCCGAGAAGGGAGAGGAATCTGACGAGTAATGCTCATCTTTTTAATATATCATGCTTTATTCGTTATTTACCATTGGAATTTTACTTCTTCTGTGAACTTTGCTTATTCAGTGAAAGTTGCTCAGTTCTCAATTTCTATGATTTCAAAAATATTTGGGAATTTCTAGGCCGAAGAAGACTGCACCGTCACCCAAGCCAACGAAGGCGGCTTCGTCGGGCAAAGGAAGAGGACGCCCGCCCAAGAAGGCAGCTTCTGCTAAGAAGAACGACGATGAGGAGACTCCATCTGGCTCGGAGAAAGCCGAGGAATCTGACGAGTAACAACCATTCTGTATTATTCCACAAACACTTCATTCCTCATTAACTATTATTAAGTTAACCATCTCTTATCATGAATTCTGTTTTCACGTGAGCGGGCTCTCAAGAGTTTATTGTTCATAATTGCTCGTGATCTCTTTTGTTTGCTAATTTATCACATTTGTAGGTGTCGAAACAATAAAGTCTTGTAGAATTCAAACCTTGTTTACGCAGTACAAGGACGGGATTTTCCAAAGTAAGTATTTTGTGTCGTAGAATGTTGGATAAGAAAGTTGCTGTAGTCACACGGATGTTGGGCGAGTAATTTCTTGATGAAGGAAATTAGAAGCTGGGTATTCCTTTCACTCTTCGTTTGTGCGTCGGCAGTGTTAGTTCTCTAGCTTCCTGTGATGCCTCTCCAAATTTCATTCCTTAACATTCAGTCAGAAGAATGTCATTCTTATAATAACGGATGATCAAGATGTCGAGCTGGGATCGCTCGAGGCTATGCCTAAAGTTGTCAGTCTCTTCATGATTAGCAACCTATTTGTTGAATAAGTTGTTCAGAAGAAGTTGTTAATTGAAAAAGGCGTAACTCTCCGTGGCTACGCGACAACTCCAATTTGTTGTCCTTCTCGTTCCTCCATTCTCACTGGACTCTATGCGCACAATCATAACGTCCACACAAATAATCAGAATTGCTCTGGTGCGACGTGGAGGTTTGACTCTCATTGAAGAGATGAGTTGTGAGCAACTGGTACAGATTTGAGGAGTCTGCACGAGGAGCATTCGATTGGAGTGTACATGCAGAGGGCGGGATACAGAACTGCCTATATTGGGAAGTATCTCAACGAATACGACGGAAGGCACATCCCTCCCGGATGGCACCACTGGGTCGGCCTTCATCACAACAGCAGGTCGCCACTCCAAGATACCTTCCCTCGCAGTTAAAGACTCACTTTTAGATTCTACAACTACACTCTCAACGTTAATGGCTCTAAGATGAAATATGGATTCGCCTACAGTAAGGTATTAGATTGTAAAGTTGATGAAACTGGAGATGTGAAGATGTTCAGGATTATTTAACCGATGTTGTGACTAATCGCAGCATCGACTTCATTTCACGGGAAGCATCCGGTGCTCTGCCTTTCTTTATTGTCATCTCATATCCTGCACCCCATGGACCTGAGGATCCAGCTCCGCAACACTCACATCTCTTCAATCACACTTTTTCACATAGGCGCGGTTGGCTTGGCTAAGGGGGGGAGAGAGAGAGAAGAGTGAAAAAGTAGAAAGCGAGAGAAGAGAGAAAGTAGAAATCGAAAGGAGGGAGAGAGAGAGAGAATGCAGAAAGCGAGAGGAGGGAGAGAGAGAGCGAGAGAGAAAGTAGAAAGCGAGAGGAAAGAGAAAGTATAAAGCGAGAGGTGGTAGAGAGAGAAAATAGAAAGCGAAAGGAGGGAGAGAGAGAGAGAGAATTAACTTGTAGGACTGCCTCCTGGAATTATGCTCCAAATCCGGACAAGCAGTGGCTCCTTCAGAGAACTGGCAAGATGCTCCCGGTTCACGTTGCATTCACTGATCTCTTGCAGAGACGAAGACTCCAGACACTTCAGAGCGTCGACGATGGAGTCGAAAAGGTTCTCTATTTCTGCTCTCTCTCTCTCTCTCTCATGCACACTCTCTCTCTCTCTCTCTTTCTCTCTCTTTCTCTTTCTCTCATTCCCTCTCTCTTTATCTCCTTCTCTCTCTCTTTCTCTCATTGTCTCTCTCTATCTCTTTCCTTCTCTCTCTCCCTCTCCCTCTCTCTCTCCCTCTCTCTCCTTTTCTCTCTCTCTCTCTCTCTCTCTCTCTCTCATCTTCCCTCTCTCCTCCTCTCTCTTATTCTATCTCTTCCTCTCCCTCTCCCTCTCTCACCTCTCCATGCAGATAGTTCATCTGCTGCGTGAGCATCGCATCCTGTCCTCTTCCTACTTGCTGTACACCTCAGACCATGGCTATCACGTTGGCCAGTTCGGCTTGATCAAAGGCAAGAATATGCCGTATGAATTCGACACGAGAGTACCTTTTCTGATCCGCGGGCCGGGTCTTCCTCGGAATGCCACGTAGTAGGTGACATATTTCGCTCTCTTCCTCCCGCTACAGTAACCTGATAACTTGGATACTCAGCACTGACTACTTGGTGGCTAACATCGACGTGGCTCCAACCATTCTGGATATGGCTGGCGCTACCGTACCCCCTCACATGGATGGCCGATCTGTTCTTCATCTCCTCACTCCATGCTAGTGTCATTTATTCCGATTACAACTTGGAATTGTTTCATGATATTTGACATTTTAGCATCAATTCACAGCGAAACGAAAGACCTTCCTCGTTGGCGAGATTCTCTTCTCATTGAAAGAGGGTACGATTCCCTTTTGTCAAGTCTTTTCATTATACTTATCTTTCTTCTTTATTTATGGCTCTAGAATAGAGAAGGAGAAAGTTGTTTACTCATATGCAGGAAGATGCCTCGCATGCGAAGTCTTCGAGAGAGACTGCAGAGACAAAGAGTAAAGTTTGGAAGAAGAGAAAGAGTGACAAATGAGTGCAGAAAGAAGAAATGGCAACAGCCTTGCCAGCTCAACCAGGTTGCGCAGCCTTGATTCGTCTTTCTTCCATTAAAGAGAGTGCAATTTGGGTCAAATATACAAATTGAATAACTTGAGCTTTTCCGCTGTGTACGCGGAGAAGACGGCGAATGGAGAGTGAAGGCGTGTGCTGAAAGGAAGGGATGCGGATGCTCCAGAAGAAGAAGGAAGGAACGACGAATATGGGAAGATAATCAAGATGGAATTATCGATCGCTTCCTTCGGGATGCGTACAATGAGCAGATCGAAGAGAGTGGGCAGTGGTCTCAAGGAGAATTTGCTCTCAACAGGAACACATCAGTGGTTACTGACGACTGGCATCTTGACTATTCTACTTTTCTACTAGGGTTTATTTCGCTGCTCAAGATCACCCTTATCCGGTTTCTTTCAGAAGTCACCGCGAAGATATCGTCGGTGTTCGTGTGGAAGTGAAAGAGTTGGCGAGTTCAGCTCTCAACTACTGAATTCTAGCGTGGCAGATCCTCTCTTCTTCCCTGATGAAGAGGCCACACCCTCTCTCACTCTCACATACAATCGCTCGATTTCGAAGAAAGAGTTAGTAAAGTTTGCATTCAGTCCCAACAATTCTTATAACCCTCCTAGGCGCCTAGGCGATATTGGGGTGGTTTTTTTTTTTTAAATCGGAACGGCAAGTTACCAAAATAAAGAATTGTTTAGCTGTACCCAACCTCAAATGAGCTGTTTCTCTCATGGCTCCTCCCATTGGAGAACTCCTCCACTCTGGCCAGAAGAATACGGTGCTTTCTGCTTCTGCCAGAACAGCAACAAGTACAATGGCCTTTGGACTCTTACCTTTGGACACTCGTTCGCTTCACTCTGTTTCTCTCTCACTTTCATCTCTCCCTCCTCTCTCTCTCTCTCTTTCATCTCTCGCTCCTCTCCCTCCTCTCTCTCTCTCTCTTTCACCTCTCCCTCCTCTCTCTCGCTCTCTCTCTCTCTCTCATGCTGTCCTACTTTGCTCCAGCAACACGTACTGGTGCATCCGGACTCTTAACGAGACTCACAATTTCCTCTACTGCGAATTTGTTACTGAATTCGTGAGCTTCTACAACTTGAGCGTTGATCCATTCCAGGTTGGTATTGTTAATGTAGAATGGGGGGGGGGGATTCAGAGGGAGAGCGGGCATGCTTGACACGGAGTCTTCAGCTTCGGAATGCAGTTCTGTCGCTGTCGAATGGAATTCTCGAGCTGCTCTCTCAACAACTCGCCCGTCTTCGCTTTTGCCGTGGCTTCGCTTGTAACATCTGACTTTCTCTTCTAGTCCATGTATTATCTTGCTTTCTTGTACGCACTCCTTCTAGCATTTCTTGCCATCGTCTGTCTAGAACTATTCTATTCTAAATGAGCATGACAATGTGCTTTTAAAGCTAAGTGATCGCGGCCATAACAGAAGTTTGCTTTCAGTTGGTGAAAAAATACGATGCAGTTGTTCCAGTTCACTATACAGTACACAAATTGGGAGTGCGGGATTTTCTTTTCATAACTGACAAAGTTTAACGATTTATTAAATAACAGCACGGTGGGTCAAGGCGAAACTGAATATATTCACCGTGAGGGTAAATAAAGGAAAAAGGGCTAATTGAATGGCGGTTAGTCTCTGATGTCGTTCTGCTTCTCTTCGTAATTAGGGTGGCATAAATACGGTGTAAATATAAAATAATTGAACGAGGCTGGATGAAGTAATTAGACTCGCTTGTAGAATCGCTTGGCGGAGACATTGCCCTCGTTCATGGTGACGACGAGCTTCTCTCCCTCGATGTAGTATCCGTACTCCTCCTCCTTCGCCTCGCTGCTCGGGTCCGTCGGAAGGTGGTGCTCGTACACGATTCCATCCTTCATGTAGAACTTCACCTGCAGAAAACAATCACTCATCCTCTACCTTGCCAGCCATCACACCTTTACTTTTACCTCTCATCGCTCCTCGGTTTTGCCATCTCTCCTTTTCTATCTTTCTCTTTCTCTCTCTCTCTCTCTCTCTCTCACTCCCCCTCCCTCTGTCTAGTGTTTTCTCCCTATCAACACTCGTTTCTTTTCTGACGAACGCGACATGATTGAAAATGCAGTAAGACAGCGGGCTACTAACAGCGCGCCTGTCCACCTTGCATTATCAGCTGCCAGAGGGAGAGAACAACATAAAGATAAATGGGGACCAAGGAAGAATGAATGTCCAAACTTCTAGCAATTAGGATTAGGCAGCTCATTATTGGAAAGAGGAAAGAGAAAGTTAGAGGCAGAGAGAGAGGGAGATAAAGAGAGATTGAGAGACAGAATGAGATAAGAAGGGATGAAGACGTGCCTTGTGTTGCGTGGAGTCGAGTCCCTCTCCGATGAACTCCTTGCCGAGATCGACTCCCTTGTAGAAGACGTTCTTCTTTGTTGTCAGATTGGCGTAGTCGAACTTCTTGGGGTCGTCGGTCTTGGTGAATTCCTTCTCGAAAGTCGCCATGGTGATGAGTCGGCGGGTGAACCAGCTGTAGCCTGTAAGATTCCATTTCAGATTAGGAAAGGAGATCGAAGATAAGGAGAATAAAGTGGTCACCCTTCGCGGAGAGGTAGGCATCGAAGTTCTCATCGTCGAAGTTCGTCCACTTCCCATAGAATCCCTCCGGCAGAACATCCGCGAGAGCGGAAGAGAACACGGCACAGACACAGGCCAGGGCCAGCAAGCTACGCATCTTTACCTTTAGAATCAATCCGTCATCTTCAAGAACATGCATTTGATTGGAAATCTACCGAGAGAAGCAGAGTGAGAGAGAGATAGGACTCTCTCTCTCGCTCTCTCTTTTTCTACCTGGCATTCTCTCGCTCCTTCTCTCTTTCTTTTACAGGCAGAAAGAGAGAGAGAGAGGGAGAGAGAGAGATAGGACTCTCTCTCTCGCTCTTTCTCTCTCTGCCTGTCATTCTCTCGCTCCTTAGCTCTTTCTTTTACAGGCAGAAAGAGAGAGTGAGAGAGAGAGAACACAGACAGAAGGTAAGAGAGAGAGAGAGAAAGACAGAGCGAGAGAGAATGACAGAGCGAAAGAGAGAGAATGACAGAGCGAGAGAGAGAATGACTGAGTGAGAGAGAAAGAGAGAAGGACAGAGCGAGAGAGCGAGAGAGAGAGAGAAAACGACAGAGCGAGAGAGAGAGAGAGAGAGAGAGAGAGAGAGAGAGATTATGGAGAGAAAAACCGTGAATAAAATGGGGTTGTCTAATATTGTGATAGATCTAGAAAGAACAGTATGGGAAGGCAAATGTTTGAATGCTTCTTATATTGAGGAGACATTAAGAGACACAGACTCATTCCGGAATTCTTCCTTAAACAAAATACCTAACAGAGAAAAGAAATGATTCATTAGAAGCGGGAGAAATGGGACGGTTATCATTATTCAGCGTTGTCAATTGGTGCCTTCGACACGGTCGCCGACACTAAGAGTGGATGGATCAAGATGGACAAAGTGCAAGAGGGAGAGTATCCGAGAACTGCTTGTTGTCGTTGCATCCTCTCTCGTTTTATAATGGTTCAGTTGCCTTGGGGTTCTCTCCGCCCTTTCTCCTCCCCTGCTAAGAGCGATGAAGACTCTTCTTCTCACTCCATTCAATGCCACTTGTCTCTCTGACCCGGCGATTCGGGAGAGATCCACGGATAAATCAGAAGCAGTCGAGAGATGTCGAGAATGAGAGCGAGAACGAGATAAGAGAGAGAGAGAGAGAGAGAGAGAATGAGAGAGAGAGAGAATGAGAGAGAGATGCAAAAAGAACATGAGAGGGATAGAGAGATAAAGAGAAAATGGGAGAGAGAGAAATAACGAAGGCCAGAAAGCCGACCACGTGTCTCGCAGAGTGGAAGCACATGTGCGATCCAGATGTTCAAACCCATTACTGCCTGGTCATCTTATGCCTATTCCTCCTCTTGCAGTCCATCTCTCAAAAGCACAGATTACCCTACCCTTCGCCACAATAGAGTACCTCCCTCTATGACTAGTCTTCCACTCTTCGACCCCGATCTGCTTCCGCTCCTCACTTCGCTCTTGCCACTTTGCATGGAATTAAGGCACCTTTATCATCCATCGAATAAGCAGGGAATGGTTAAAAAGTACAATCTGCATCGGTTAAAATAGCATTGAGAAAATACAAAATAAAACTGACAATATTAACAAATAAATAAAATGAAAATGGGGTGAGAAGAACACGCGATGAGCGGGAGGTAGAGAAGGGAAGAGAAAGAGAGAGAGAGAGAGAGAGAGAGAGAGAGAGAGAGAGAATGCGTTCACTTCTTCTCCTCCGCTTCGATTCTCTTGAAGAAGCGCCTGCAGGAAATGCCGTTGTTCTCCATCTTCTGCAATCTCGGATGTTGGATGTCTAATGATTGCTTCTCCTTCCAATGCTTCATTTCTTCTTGAACTGACGAGCAGCAAGGAGTCGTCGTTATCAATGGAGTAATGGTACGTCTCCGGCTTGGCATCAGCTTGCTCGATGCGAATGTGAGTCTCCCTTAGAGTGTCCTCCGCAAAGTTGAAGGTAATCTACAATAACGCCAACTTGTTGAGTCAGGCTATTATTTTACTCTCTTTGTAATAGTATGAAAAGGTTAAAGAAAAGCGAGGATAGAAATGGAGAAGAAAGAAAGAGTAAGAAAGATGAAGAGAGATTAGAAAATAGAAGAGGCAGAGATATCTGATAGGAAGAGAAAGAGAGAGCATTGGGATAAGAGAGAAGAAGCAAAGATGACTAGCATTGTGCATTGTGCTGTCCAGCCCCTCTGCCTGGAACGTCTCTCCCAGCTTCCAATCCGCGTACTTTGTATTCTTCTTCGAAGAGAGATTCTCCAGCGTGTAGCTGTTCTCACTCGATCCCTTCGATATCACCTAAACCGATCAATCTCAACAATGCATTTCTTATCCCTAGGCAAGATCTAGCTAGCAGACTAAAACACAGAGGAAAATACAGTTCAGTTCCAAATGTCTTCTTTTTTCTTTTTTACATCGTAGAAGAAGCTCAAAAACTTCTTGAACAATGAAAATCCGATGGAACTGTTCTTGAAAATGGTACATGTTACGTGAGGACTTCTTTAAGGCTGATTCTAAGGCATGTAGAAAAGTGAAAGGAGAGAGAGAGAGAGAGAGAGAGAGAGAGAGAGAGAGAGAACATAATTGAACAGAGTAAGGAGTAAGCAATTAGAGAGAATGTTGAAGCAACTGAAGATTCTAGAACTCCTGATGAAAGACCTCTCACACTGTAGAAAGGTAAGCAAAATGCGGTACCTTGGTAACAGAAGTGAATTGGATCATCTTTCGCAGGAACCAATTCACTCCCTTCGAAGCCAGGAAAGCATCGAAGTTCTCGCTGTGGTCGTGCACGAAGCGACCAAAGAACTTGGATGGAATCTGCTCAGCCGACATCCCAGCCAACACTGCAAGGAGGCATTCAGCATACCCCAAAAACCATTCTAACACTCCAGCCAAACCAAACCCACACAATTTTTCCCACTATGAGAGCATGTTGATAAGGACTGATCAATTCGTGGACGAGGAAAACATACGCAAGAGGAGAGGGAAGAGGAGACGCATTCTTGCTAGCAGCCAGAAGGACAACTGGCATATTGCAAGTTAACAGCAGGGGCAAAAGCCCCCCCCCCCCTCCACTCCATCACCCACTAATCACTTTCTCTGCACGTAGACCTTAAGCATCCGCTCATCGCCAGCCTTATAATGTATCATTGTTTGTCAAAATACTGTAGGACTTTTCCAGTTTCCATCACAGCGTAACCCAACCACAGATTCAGTACCACCATCCGTTACTATATGCTTATAGTAGAAACCGACTCACAAATTGAAAAAAAACCCCGGAAATATCGTAGCTATTCATCACAACCTTAAGTAAATGTTGTACTTGTCGATGCTTACACTGTACCATACATTCGAAGCGGTGATACAACAAAAAACCAGGTTTATTGTACTTGCCATTATACAACAGTAACAATAAACAACGAGGAAAAGGAGACTTGGTCTTAGATGGGGTTGTTGACCCACTTGGAGAGAGGGCCGTGCTCGCGCATGAGCTTGGCTCCGACTCCGTCCGGCTTGAGGCGGCCCTCCGCGCGCATCTTCTCGTAATCCTCACGGTCCCATCGGGTGAATCCCCACTTGCGAGAGATAACCACGTACTGACGGCCGGGGAACTTGAACTTGGCACGACGGAAAGCCTCGATCGCGTTGGGGACGTGCTGAAATCAATCATAAAATGGTCTAACAAAAAATTAATCCACTTTTGAAGCTTCCTTGGCGCTATACTAGTTGGGGGGAAGGGGGCCAAAAATTTTTCTTCCAGTCGAACCCAAATTTTCCATTCAGTAAAACCACCCCTGCGCACGATTTGGGTTCGAATGGGGAAAAAAAATTTTTGGTCCCCCAACTAGTATAGCGCCGCTTCCTTTATTATTCCAATGTTCTTTCTACTCTAAGATTTGGAAACAAATATAATTTAAAAAAGGCTCCTTTTCCTGAAAGAACGGGAATACATTTTCACCTAACCTAAAGCAGCATGGTCAACATCTCACCTGGTCCCTGATGCGGACGGAGAAGAGAAGGTCGCCGATGTCGACTCGAGCCACAAGTCCCTGGGGCTTTCCGTAAGCTCCACGCATTCCGGTCTGAAGTCGATCAGCACCGGCGCACGAGAGCATCTTGTTGATGCGCACAACGTGGAAGGGATGCTTGCGCACGCGGATATGGAAACCTTCCTTTCCGCACGTCTTCACCATGTACCTGAATATCATGTGGCAGCATTAAAAATACGCATTACGAAAATTGAAATTTTAATTCTCTTCAGCACACTGTCTCGTGTGATATACGGTGGTCTTGAGCACACAAGCTTAGCACGAATATATTTAGTAATAAAGTTAAAGAAAATATGTATATAAACCGTTAAAAAATGACTGTGGACATAAGAATTGCTAACTTGTTAGCGCAAATGCGAGCCGCCTCGAGGGCCTCGGATGAAAGATGCTCGCGTTCGTTGGAGATCATGTGAACGCACGCCGGGAACTCATCGACGCCAGCCTTCTTCCTGCCCAGATCGAAGATTCTGATCTTGGCATCGGGGACTCCGCGACAGAAACGGGACTTCGGGTAGGGCTTGTTCTTGATGTAGCGGTAGCAACGCGCCGGGCGGCGACCCATGTTCTACAACAAAAACAGATAAACAAGCGCGAAAAAAAAACTAACAAAGCAACACGGAAAAATTATGATACCTTCAGTCAAGAAGAAATATCCCTCGCTGCCGAAAAATAAATGTAACGCTAGTTTGAGTAACGGTATAGTCATCCAAACAGGCATATCGCTAGGGGGTTCTTTGAATTTCAAATGTCAATATGAGGTTACGGTAAGAATTGGCAGAAGTGATATTTGAATATGATAGGCTCGTGGTATTTTCGAAAATTTTGTTGCTTTCAGAGTTTTGGAATAATTTGTTTATTATAATTTTTCGATCGTCGTTTTAGCAGACACAGAGTTTCAGAATTCTCAAAAATGGAAAGCCCGTTCGTCAGCTTGGAGGAGCTACTCTCTCGATGTCTTCCTTCAACAAGCGGCGAAAATACCGAAGGAAACTTGCCGTCGGTGGACCTGCTCGCTCAAGTTTTCTTGAAAGACAAGACAGACGATGATGCAATTTGCCTTCCCATCCCCGGCGACCTGGCCATGCATCTCCGAGCCATTGTGGCCGGACAGGCTTTCTCAGTCGACTCCCTCTTCTCCCTTCTCTACCTTGCCGTCTGCGACGACGTTGTCTTGTCTGGATACCACGACATCCGTCTCCCTCTTCTGTTGGCCCTTGAGTCCTCTTCTCTACGATGCTCTTGTCCTCCCCTCATATTCTCAATGCTTGTCTTGCTTTGTGAGAAGCTTGTAGTCGAGAATTCGAGTGAAGACGAGCGATCGAGTCTGCTTTCTGCTATCTTCGTTTTCCTGAACGAACGAGTTGATGTGCTTCCCCCAAGCCGGCTCTTGGATTCGGCAATCCGCATCCTGCTGGCATCCCCCAAGGGTGTGAGTGGCCGCGCGTGGTCCTCTCCCCTTCGCCTTCTTGCAACTCGTCTCCTTCGCACTCGTGAGTTGCCTCTGCTCCTCCAGCAACAACTCTTCGTCCTTCTCTCCGCTGCCCTTTCCGTGGTTGGCAGTCGCTTCCTCTCAGCCGACGGTCTCTTCACTCGGACCCTTTCCGCCATGGCCGAAGTCCATCTTCGTCTTCAACTGGAATCTGCTGCTGCAGGCACTCATCTCGGACCCACGTTTCAACTGCTCGAAGACATTTTCTCCATTGCTGAAGGCGACGACGATGACTCACTTCCGGATGACGTCAGTTATCCGTTTATCGCTAATTAAACGTTGTCCTGCCTTATAATCGCCTTAATTTTGAGGCATTAAAGGGTAGTTGTTTTATTTAGTACTTTGGTAATGTATCTTCTAGTAAATGATTATTTGTAGCTGGCGTTGACGATTGCGACTTCTCTGCGCAGCGTCTGCCTTCTTCTTTCCGAGTACTGCAGCGGTTGCAGCACAATGAGCGGAGAGACCAAGGAGCTCGTGGCCTGCTTCCTCTCTCGCCAACTCGAGGCTGGCGTGGCTG
This sequence comes from Allodiplogaster sudhausi, assembly GCA_945643635.1. Lineage (NCBI taxonomy): Eukaryota > Metazoa > Nematoda > Chromadorea > Rhabditida > Diplogasteridae > Allodiplogaster > Allodiplogaster sudhausi. The sequence continues at coordinate 12,089,786 of CALZFC010000006.1, read as the reverse complement.
AGATGCTGCCGAAGGAGAATGTCAACTCACTCCTGGAGTGGTTTCTCGTCTCTTCAGAAGCTGAAGGGGGAACTGCAGTGGCTGCTGCTTTTCTCCGTTGTGCCGACTCCTTCCCCCTTCTCAGTCCGCGAGTTCTTACTCTCCTTGCTAAGATGGTAAACCGCGAATATCCTGATGGTCGTTGGGAAGAAGCTGCTAAGATTGCTGCCCATTTCATTCTGACCACCAATCGTGTCGACTTCTTTGATGAGGAATCCCTTTCCAGCTCCAAAGAACTCCTGAATAGCGTTCCTAACAATGAGCTTACTCAAGTCATGTCTATTCTTTAAATCCTACGCTCCAATGTTTCCCTCGTTTGTTATTTTTCCGTGTTTTGAAGATATGTTATATGCTTATCGCACTTGTTGTCTCCGCTTTTCTTGTTGTGATCAAAATGATAAAGTTAAATTTCAGATGATTGTTCTACAGGACGTTACTCCGGCTACTGAAGGTGTCCGCATCTCCCAACCTCAAGTTGTCGCCTATTTCGACGACAATTCCCTAGGCGACGGCACTCTAACTATTGCCGAGAGGTGGGCCAGATATTTCATAAAGGCTTCATGTTTCTTCTCAATTTTTTTCTAACAAATTAGGATTCTTTCGTGCATGTTGCTTCCAGTTGCGTGACTTGGGTGAATCGCGCCTCCTCTCGTGGGTTCTCGCTCGGCTACCGCTCCATCATTGTCCACGCCGTCTCCACTGACTTGTCTTCTTTCCCTCACGAATGTCTTCTTCTTGTTGCCGACGCATCCCGTGCAGGTATTTCCTTTTCACTGAAAGCATCTTTGCTCGTTGCCCAAATCTACGGTAAATGTTGGTATTTCAAATTGGTACGATATGTGGGGTAGAGCATTATATGGAAAGCTTCGCTGGCTGTTGTAGGCCGTCGGCCTCTTCGAAGGAGATTCATCCCCCTCCTCACAGCCAGCGCAGCTTCCATTCGTGATGGTAAAAATTCATTTTTACTCATTCACCTTAATTCTTGGTATTATTTTAGATATCGCAGTGGAAGAGTCGGAGTTGCGTGCGGGAGGGGACGAGGAGGGCGAAGATGAAGAGGGAAGCGACGGCGGCAACATCGTCATTCGATTCGTTCCCGCAGATACCTCCGCCTGTCAGTTTGTGCTTTACCCTTTATGTTTTATGTAATCCGGGAAACAGGTCACTTGTTTATGCAATACTTTGTGAAATTTTCTAACTCTTTGTGATTGGTTCTCCTCATTAAGCTATTTTGATTTGGAAAAGATCTGAATTGCAGTGACACAAATGTACGAGGAGATGAGCGCGTGTCAGGAGTTGAATCCAGAAGATGACGACGATTTCTCTGAAGAGGATGAGATGGCCGAGGGAGAAGAAGAGCAAGGAGCCGCGCAGCATTCCACGTGGTACTTTCATTTCAATTCAATTTTGGCGTCTACACAAACTTTACAAGAAAATGAAAGAAACGAAGGTATGCACATTGTTAAACGAGATAACCGTTTCCTTTAAAAGCAGTTTATTTTGAGGTATACGGCAGATAATCTGGAAGGGGCGCAGTTGAGTGAAGAAGGGCGGGCGAATCTGGAGCGCATGTTCGGGAACGGACACGGAAATGGACATCATGGTCTGTTACTTTCCTTTCATTACACGAACATCGTTGCCGAAGCAGAGCATTTGCAATGTGAACCTTGAACATATTTGGAATGTGCATTGAATCCGATTGATTTAGAAGATGGAGAAACGAAGGAGGACGAGGCTGGCATGGAGGAATGAACGGAGAGCTGCCCGCTGAGTCATTCTTCCTTTCAATCTTTTTATGCTCATTCCGCTTGCAACATTTTGTGTGACTTTGAAGTATAAATCCGCCTGATCTCTCCATCGCATGCAGTGAACGCGTATTGGAGTTTGAATGGTTGTAGATGTGACTGAGTGGGAGGGAGTGAGATCTGAAAGGGGTGAGTTACAGAGGGAGAGAGAGCCTTGTTGGCTTGTCCAAGCTGGGTTGCCACCCATGAACGAGTTTGGCAGGGAGGAGGCAGCGCGAGGCTGAGAGTGGCCAGAGAGATGGCATGGCAAGTGGCCTATGGCAGGAGGGGGGCTTTCCTTCTGATTCTTCCTCTTCTCTTTATCCAACCAACCTCTGCCGGGCATTCTACTCCTGCTCAAGCACACTTTCTTGACGTCGTCCGCCAGATTAGCCATGGCAATCGACTTGAGCAGGTCACTTCCTTCAGTTATTCTTTTTCTCCTTTCTCTTTTGCTCTGCATCTCTCCCTGTTCCTTGTTCTCATTTCACTTTCGTACTCATCCTTTCCCTTTCCACCACATGACCTTTCCTGCCGCACTTTTTCCTGATAGCAGCGTTTAATATTTTCTTGGAAATACCCACAGCTTTCAATTCCCTAGTTTTTTTAAAGTGTTATCGCTGCTTAGGGTCTTTCATGCGGTCTCACGTAATTTGTTGTGCTTTCCGCAAGCCCGGGTTTGTCCATTTCTTAATCAAGATCGTAAGAGAGATCTCGATGTATGTATGCATTCAGTTCTCACTCTGGCTGGTCTCAATCTAATCATCCATGTCACTTTATCTCTCTCAGCACTATTTGTTTTTATCTTTTCTCCATTAGGTCACTACTATCTCCCTGTTACTCTGCGGTCTGGCTATCTTACTCCTTCACCCTCTCCTTATTTCTCTCTCTCTCTCTCTCTCTCTCTCTCTCTCTCTCTCTCTTTTTCCCTCTCCGTGTCATTCTATGCGTAATTTGGCAGATCGTATGGTAGGCCTGCTTCCGTGGTGCCCTTGGCCATTAAATTGCCTTTTCACTGCCCGATGCAGTGGATGTGTCTAGAAGACACAAGAATGTTAAAGAAAAGGTCATCGGAGGGTCATTTCTGTTTGCTCCTTTCCAGGAGAATTAAGAAAGATTAATGGAGCCTCTTCAAAGGGCTATTTCTCCTCAAGGGACACAGCTTGAAAACTCAAGTACTCAGTATCATCAATTTGATCTTCCAAACTAATTCCGATGATTTCCTAATTGTCTCTGCTGCCATCTCATTTGTTGCATGGTCGCCTGAACAGGGAAAGCATAACTGGCGAGGTCATGGAATGAGTGATGACTATCGAGCATTGTAATTCTGAGCTGTGACTAAAAGATGAATTAAGATACGGAGAGTCGAATTAAGATATGAAGTGCAATTATGAAGGCCAAAGGAGAAAATTAGAGAGAGAGAGAGAGAGAGAGAGAGAGAGAAAGAACGAGAGAGAGAGAGAGAAAGAACGAGAGAGAGAGAGAAAGAACGAGAGAGAGAGAGAGAGAAACGAGAGAGAGAGTGAACTTGGTAAATGAGAGGAATTAGCTCATGGTAAGCAGAACGAGAGGAAGAGGGCGATGTTGTCAGGTTTCTCAGCCTTCGACTAAACACGCTGTTTTAACCTTCTCTTTTCATTTTCCTTTTTCTTTTTCTTTGAATGAAAGGATGCCTTAGTTTCCGCTGAAGGAAGTGCTTTGCAGTGTCCCTGCGTGCGTCCACTCGAAGGAGGCGCATGCATCTCATACGACTCTCGTTACCAAGCAGCCACCATCGAAGAAGCCATGTTTTCCTTCCTCGACCTCACTCTCCCCAGCAGAGACGCCCTCGTTGTCAGCCATTCATTCTAACGTGCAGATACAATACTTTAACATGTAGAAACAACTATGTAGAATGGAAAGACCATGTCAAGGTGATAGAAGAAGAGTTGCAGGAGGCTGCCACCTTCCGTTGTTCATCCACGGAGTGTCGCACGTGTTTCTCCCTTCTCTTCTACCGCCTGGAGTCGGCTGGTCTCATCCCCTCTGGCACTCGCATCACAACTCCACTCATTCCCCACTCGCGTCTCCACTCCTCTCAATGCCCTCGCCTCCGCTTCTCTGCAATTCCCACAGTTCGTTCTCTTCCACTGAGCAATGATTGTTGTTGTGCTCAAGGAGTGAAATGAATGAATGCAGTTATTCTTGTTGTGATTGCAGAGACCGCCCACCCCTCCATCTCCTCCTTACATCCAAGAGATGATTCGTCGTGGAAGATCCAACTTCGCGGCCGAGCAAGCTGCCATCTCAGCGGCCATTGTCAGCCACGAACCAATTCCTCTCTTTCATCCTTTGTCATTGTCAATCACAAGAATCCATCTAAGATTAGGCACTTTTTAAAAGGACATTAGCGATTTCACTGCCATTTTAGGATCGACGAGAAAATATGCGCCATGAAAATAGTGAGAAGGCAACTGCAGAGTCCAGCATTGGAGGAGGCATAGGAGGGAGAGGTTCGAATCAAGGTTGGCCGGGAGAGAGAGAGGGAGGCAAAGGGTGAGGAGGGAGAGAAAGAGAGAGAGAGGGAGAGAGAGCGCCAAGATTTATCAAATGTACTCCTCTCCTTACCCAGATTCTGGTGGTCAACAAGGAGGAGGCGGAAGAGGAGGAAGCAGCGGGGGAGGTGGTCATGGAGGAAATAATGGGAATCAAGGAGAAAATAATAGGACGCATGGAGGAACTAATGGCCATCACGGGGGACGGTGGGGAAACGGTAGGAATAACGGAGGAGGAAGCCAAGACGGAGGACGGAATGGGGGCGGAGGAGGTCAGCCTTCTCTCGGGATCGGCCAGCAGCAGAGTGGAGGCTCTTTCCAAGCAGGCAACAACCAGCTGACCTTCCAGCAGCCGCATCCTTCCTTCAACCAGTTTCCTTCTCAGCCTTCTCTGAATCAGTTCGGCCAATCACAGCTGCAGCCTCAACTGCCAAGCAATACTTTGCAACCACCCAACACATTCCAGCCAACACAGAATGGCCAGTTTGGAGGGCAGACGCCAGGGTGGCCGAGTTGGCAACAGCCACAGCTAAGCACTGCTGAATCAGTCTTCCAAGCTGCTCAGGTGAGTCACAACTGTCAAAATGAGAGAGGGAGACAGACAGACGGAGGAGTGCTTGAAAAGACAGGGAGAGTGAGCTAGAGGGAGAGAGAGAATGCTAGCGGAGAGTAGAAGAGTAAGAGTGAGAGAAAAGGTGAGTGAGATATCTTGAGCTTCTTCAGAGAGCGCACGAAATTGGACACGCCGCATCCCAAGCCGCGAACCAACTCGGACAGGGAGGATCCAATGCAGGCATGCTAATTCATTTCTCATTCCATCTATTATTTTTCAATCAGTGATAAAAAAGAAACGATGTCATGCCTTACTTATCATATTTAAAGGCGCTCATTTTCATCTACTTATTTACTACATTTATTATCTGATATGTACGCATATATGTATGTACATATGTACATATGCACGAAAAAAATTATTCTGAGTTTAGTTAATGGAGGAGAGGATGGAATGAGAATGCGTGGAGATAACCGTTCGAGTATTCCAGGAGTTGGCTTCCCTGGATCGGGAGGAACCAGCAACTTCTTCCCGGGGACAGGCGGCTCCTTCCCTAGCGGATCCTTCCCAAGCGGATCCTTCCCTAGCGGATCCTTCCCAGGCGGCTCCTTCCCAGGCGGATCCTTCCCAGGCGGATCGTTGCCAGGCGGCTCCTTCCCAGGCGGATCCTTCCCAGGCGTTGGCAGTTCAATCGGAACGGGGGTGGTGCCAGGGTCGGGAGTCGGAAGTGGCTTTCCCGGCAATGGATTTGGAGGAGGAGGAACCTTCCCGGGAACTGGTATCGATGTCGGGAGCGGAATCATCGGGGAGGCCTTCCCCCTGGACTGGGTGGAAGCATTCCCCCTGGACTGGGTGGAGGCTTTCCTGGGCTGGGTGGGGGCATCGGAGGCGGAGGTGGAGGTGGCAATAGCGGTGGAGGGACCGGAGGATTATTTCCCGGAGGTTTTGGTTCAATTTTTTTTATTCACTTTCACAAATATTTTATGGATTACCAATTATAAATTTAGCAATTTTTTAACGCGCAGACGTAATGCATCAATGTATTTACTGTTTTAAACGAAGACTTTCCAAAATGCGAATTCTTCTAAGCATGAATATGCAGGAAAAAGGAAAAGAGAGGCTCCTTCCACTTCCGATGATCATCGACGGGACAAGAGAGATGTCGACCTGCTCGGCAACCGCGTAACGATTGCATGCTTTGAGAGAGGGGAGAACGAGGAGGAGGTACGGTAGACGCACTCGAATTATGACAAGGAGAAATGGGATCCTCAGGGAGATGAGCTGCTGTCCCTCTGCGGGGGCTGCTGGTCGTGGAGGAAGCTGCCTTCCGACTACTTCCCTCCACTCCTCAATGAACTCTCTTGTAGAGAGCACGATCATTGTCTCTCTGGTATGAATAGAGAGGGAGAGAAAGAAGAGAAAGAGAGAGAGAAAAAAAGAGGAGAAAGAGAGAGAGAAAAAAAGAGGAGAAAGAGAGGAAAATGAAGCGTGTAGGCCTGATCTGTTGAGGTTGGGGCGGCTGCGCAAATCGGTACCGTAGTGTGAGCGTCCTCCGGCGTGCCAGTGGAAGATGGCAGGCCGCCACTCTCTCCACAGCCACTTGCTGCGACTGCAAGGTCAGGGCCGGCAGCGAGATTCACTCTCTCATTGTAGCATAAGAGAGAGAGAAAGAGAGAGATATGGGGAGAGAGAGGGGAGAGAGAGAAAGAAAATAGAAAGAGAGGGAGAGAGCGAGATGCGGAGAGAAAAAGACATAGAGGGGAATTTAGAGACAAAGGAGTGAATTTGATAATCCCTTCACTCTCTGACCTATTACTATGATAGCGTATAACGCAGCCTTAATTTTTTGAAATGAATGAGCCGAGAGAGTTTTAGCTGCTTTGCTCACTGTTTCCCTATCGAAACATTAGGTTCTAGTCCGCTCTAGTTGTGTAAGTGAACGTTTATGTAATACTTTCCCACTGCATAGGAAGTCTGGTGTTAATAGTCAACTGATCTCACTTATCACTTGGCCCATATTATGCTCTATGTAGGTGCTGCTGATTAAAGAAGATGAACAATCTTGCGTGTTTATTTATTCCAGTTATGATTAAAAATTATTTATTTCGAATTTGAACCATGATAAAGAATGTCGATGTTGCTAGAACCAGCGTCAGTCTATGTGAATGAAGAATTGATGAAAGTGGAGTCCGAAGTTAGTCCAGGAGGTTGAGTGGAGCTCCTCCAGGATGAGTGCAGTCCTTGTAGGCCGGAGGAGGAGTGGAGGAGCCCAGCCAGGCAGACACCTTCTCGTACGAGGGAGGAGCTGCCTCGTCTGCATACCACGTCGGCTGCACTTCTGAGGACTTGGCCTTGTCGGCTGGGGAACACTCCTCCGGGAAGCGCACTTCTGCAGAGAGAGAGAGAGAGAGACGAGAGAACAAGAGGAAAGAGCGAGGTGATGGGATAGCCGGAAGCATGCATAAGGCGCTAGAGACGCAAACTGAAGCGAGGGAGACGAAATCATATTCTTATTGGCAGGGGACTGAGGGAGAGGTTTGATGACACAGCAGAGACAATGAATGATACATTGGAATAGAACGAGCGAAGAATGGAATAACTTTTGTGTCGTCTGGTGTTCGGGAGATGCCTGCAGATGTTGCTGCGGAGTCTTCGTTCGAGAATCTCGCGGAGAGCGACGACGGGCACTGCGAGGGCAGCTGCGATCACTGCGGCCGTGACTGCCGAGGCCATGCTGGCTGGCCTGCCAGGGAAAGGGCCCGAGAGGTTGACAACGTGACTCAGAGAGGAGACAACCACTCACTGCCACGGTGGCTAGCCTGAATACACTTCTCTCTTTCTCATGACAACGTGACTCAGAGAGGAGACAACCACTCACTGCCACGGTGGCTAGCCTGAATACACTTCTTTCTTTCTCATGACAACGTGACTCAGAGAGGAGACAACCACTCACTGCCACGGTGGCTAGCCTGAATACACTTCTCTCTTTCTCATGACAACGTGACTCAGAGAGGAGACAACCACTCACTGCCACGGTGGCTAGCCTGAATACACTTCTCTCTTTCTCATGACAACGTGACTCAGAGGGGAGACAACCACTCACTGCCACGGCGGCTAGCCTGAATACACTTCTCTCTTTCTCATGACAACGTGACTCAGAGAGGAGACAACCACTCACTGCCACGGTGGCTAGCCTGAATACACTTCTCTCTTTCTCATGACAACGTGACTCAGAGAGGAGACAACCACTCACTGCCACGGTGGCTAGCCTGAATACACTTCTCTCTTTCTCACACCAACACAACAATTCAATGACTGAAGAAGGATTCTTACCGTAATCGTCGTCGACGGTGAGAGCCAAGCGAATTGCAGTTAGGAGAGCCAAGATTGGAGTTGACGACACTGATCGACTGCAACTCGCTTTTATGGCGGAGGCCAGCATAGAGGGAGAGAGAGAAAAAGGGAGAGATAGAGAGGGCAAGAGAGAGAGAGGGAGAGAGAGTCGGAGAGATAGAGAGGGTGGGAGAGAGAGAAGGAGAGAGAGTCGGAGAGATAGAGAGGGTGGGAGAGAGAGAGGGAGAGAGAGTCGGAGAGAAAGAGTCGGAGTGAGAAAAAGGAGGCAGTGGCTAGTGTGTGAGTGGGTAGGTAGCTTAGGGCGGAAGAGAAAGGCAACAATCAGCATAGTGAAAAGATAGACAGAGAAAGAGAGAAGGCATGTGTCACTCTCGTTTGAGTTAGGCAAATTTCTCGATGAGAGCGACGAAGTGAACACGAGGGATGAAAGTGAATTGATGAACAGCGTAGAGAAAGAGAAACTAGGAATGAGTGACAGTGATTAGGGGGGAGATAGAAAGGGAAAGAGAGAGAGAGAGAGAGAGAGAGAGAGAGAGAGAGAAAGGGAGAATGGGAGGAAAGAGATCATTCGAGGAGCAAGGATTAGATGGGTCAATGACCATACCCTCAGAGGCAATCACTCGCAATATATGATACAATAAGACTCTCTCCCTCTCTCTCTCTCTTTCCCGTCTCTCTCTCTCTCTCTCTCTCTCTTTCCTGTCTCATACTTTGAGTTCGTCTCTCACTCGCTCTTTCTATATGGGTATCTACAGCAAAAAGAACCCTATGAACATGATAATCAAACTGATCTGCATAGCCCTTTCTCAACATCAGCATATTACGTCAAAAGAAGTCTCCTGACTCACTCGTTCTGTTATTCTTCACTTATTACATCGCCGCAAGTCGGTTGCGTCAGAGAAGAGATGTCCCCGCCCCAACGGTGGATTATGCGCTGCGCCGGCTGCCGCGATAGAATCACCATCACGCAAGCCGATCAGGTAGAAAGACAATCTCACTCTCTCTCTCTCTCTCTATCTCTTTCTTTCTCCCATCTCTCTCTCTCTCCCATCTCTCTCTCTCTCCCATCTCTCTCTCCCATCTCTCTCTCCCATCTCTCTCTCTCTCCCATCTCTCTCTCTCTCTCCCATCTCTCTCTCTCTCTCCCATCTCTCTCTCTCCCATCTCTCTCTCTCTCTCCCATCTCTCTCTCTCTCCCATCTCTCTCTCTCTCTCTCCCATCTCTCTCTCTCTTTCTCTCTCTCTCCCATCTCTCTCTCTTTCTCTCTCTCTCCCATCTCTCTCTCTTTCTCTCTCTCTCCCATCTCTCTCTCTCTTTCTCTCTCTCTCCCATCTCTCTGCCTGCAGGGCAACGCGTTGACAGCGATGGACGACTACTGGCACTCGTGGTGCTGCGTGTGTCTCCACTGCGAGAAGCCGCTGGGTAACCAGCTCTACAGGTACACACAAAGGGTTCTCTCTCTCTCCCTCTCTCTCCTTCACAGGACCAGCAAGCACAAGCCCAACCGCATGTGCTGCCTCGAGTGCTCACTCGCCGAAGTCGCCGTGAACTGCTCCAGTCAGTCTCTCTCCTTCCCTACTACTCTAGCCAGCCCCTCTCCCCTTCCATTGAATGTCCTTCTCAGAGTGTGGCAAAGGCCTTTTCGAGACCCACGTGCAGGGGCCGTCTGGCCCAGTCCACAAGGAGTGTCTTCGATGTGAGATGTGCAAGGACATCTGCAAAGGTCTGCCTGTCTCCCTCCCACAATGGCATTTCCTCTTGTCTCCCCAGATGGCATCTACAACGAGAAGGAAGGGAAGCTGCTGGACGAGAAGTGCTCTGTGCAGAGCGAATTCAAGCTGCAGCAATCCTCTGACGAAGAATAAACCGGCAGAGTCTTCTTATTTACGCAACATGTGAATTTTTATAAACGATCTCAGATTTTTCTATGACTGTTTAATCTACGGGAAGTTAGGCTCTGGTGTTGTCTTTGAATATTTAACTCGGAACGTTAATCTTCATTTAAGACAGAAACAACAATTTTTCAAACTTAGTGGTACAATTGAAGCCAATAAGAAAGATCGGAAATAGTTTAATGAAGACATTCACTGCCAATCTTTTGAATGCGGGAGAGAAGAGTGCGAAGGTTCTGCTTCGAAATATCCTGCAAGGAAACATGGCTGGCATTCTAAAGGGAACAAAAGAACATTAAAAAAAGATAACGAAACCGACCAGGGTATCGTCTGAAACCTTATGCTCGAAAATGTATAAGTTATGGCTCAATCGAAAGCACTTTTAATTAGTTTCGGAATATAGAAAATTAGCTGCTGCCATGAATACATGTATTTTTTATGTTTTCAAATTCGATAATTTGAACACAGATTTTCACCATCAGAGAAGGAAAAATGCCAGAAATGTTTTGTAAAGAGTTCGACTCCTCGTCGACACACCTTTTTTGATATATATATATATTTTTTTTATTTTATCATTTCTTTTATTCTGTCTTTATTAACATCTTTATTAACAAGGCAATAGAATCCGCACGTAACGAGTAACGCAAGTCATTTCTATGCAACCATCGTTCACACATATGCCAGAAGTGCAGGGTTTGCGTTACTCGTTACTTGCGGATTGTATTTCATTTTTGAATTAAGAAAGAAAAGAAGAGATAAAATAATAAAAAAAATTATCAAACAAATGAGTCGAAATGGCGTTACTTTCTCTGATGGTGAAATTTTGTGTTTAAATTATCGAATTTGAAATTTTTTTTTATGTATGCATGGCAGCAACTTATCCCGCAACATAAAATTTCTGGGGCTTTTGATAAATTACATTTTTCAAGCGCAGGGTTTCTAACCATTCTCTGGTGAGAAAAAGTTTCCTTGTATGAAAAGCGTACATGGTCAAGTCGAAGAGAGGGAAAGAGGAAAGCGACTTCCAGTGCCTTGGTTGGTTCTCGGCTCTCCTCATGCATGTGGAGAATGAAGAAGATAGCACGGCTGCAAAGGCGGTCTCGCAGAGCCGCAAGACATCTTCTTCGTTCCTCCTCAAGACAAACAACCTTGGATAGAATGAATTACATCTTCTCAATAGATAAACATCGGTCCAAACAACATCTAACCTCTTCCTCCGTTTTGTCAATCTGCCAGTTGCCTTGTCTCCATCCGCCACTCTCCACAAATCGCTCTAGATGCTCCACTGCTTTCTGAAAGTACCTTCACAGATCCAGACAAGTCCAGAGCCCCTTCCGCACCTGCTTGAGCACCACGAGATTAGCCTTCCGCCGTCCACTGAGTTCACTGGCTCTCCGAGAGTGAATGGCCCTCTCGGTGGCTTGGATGATGCTGGTAGTCCGCCTTCGACTCCCTCCCCTCTCTTCCTCCCCTCCAGTTCCTACTTCATCTCTCAGAGCTTCTCCATAAGCGGCCTTCCACGCGCTGTATGCCTTGACGCCAGCCTAAGTAACATAACAGTAAAAAGTGCAAAATGATAACTGAAAAAGAAGAGAATGGAAACGAACAAAATATCTAAGAGTAGCGCGGTGTTCCTGGATGGCCCTAAGGAGAAGAGGACTGCGCAGGGGAGTGTCTCCCTCCCGTCCCTCACTGGAATGGATGCTCAGCTCAGCCCTGTCTGCCAGGTCTCCTTCTCTCTCTGCACACAATGCCAGCAGACTCGTTGCGCTCTCTTCATCTTCACTCTCTGCAATCACGAGCCAACATTAGTCTGCAGTTTTATCAAAACCAATCCACACCAACCAAGAAATTGCCTAAGAAGGATGTTTGCTTCAACGATTGCGATTTGGACTGCTTCGTGTTTCAGATAGAGAAGCCACTCAAATCTCTCTAGTAAGACGCCAGGGGCAACCTTAAAATAAAAGCACTTTCAGGGATTCAGAAAGCCGGAGGGACATAAAGAGACAGGGAAAGAGAAAGAGAGAGAGAGAGAGAGAGAGAGAGAGAGAGAGCGAGAGAGAGAGAGAGAGAGAGAGAGAGAGAAGCTGACGACACCTTGTCCTGCCTGGCTTTGACGACAACTTGGTGCGCGAGAGAAGCGCAGTTGTGCCCTTCAGCCCTGGCGGCCTCGAGGAATCTCTCCCTCTTGTCCTTCTGCTTCTCTCCATTCATCGCTGCCACCAAGACATTGTTAGCAGTGAGGTCATTGAGGAAGGAAGCGTAGAAGGGAATCAAGTGGCCGAGGGACAACTTGAAGAGGCGGCCCGTGTACGCCAAGATCAGACGGGAACCCGCTTTGTCCTGAAATAAAATTCATTCAGAAGCGAAAGCGAGGCTTGAAATAGTAAGAAGATTAAGAAAGTGACATCATGAGGTGTTCGCTGAAGTCTGTAAATGACTGCGAGATGAGCCATGAAGCGAAGGAGATGGTCGGAAAGAGAGTCCGCGTTCTCAGTCTGGAAGGCACTGCAGAAGGAGATGCAACCAGCCGCGTCCTCCAACAGCAGATTCAGGCAGATTCTCCAGTACGGCCAGTCATCGTGCGGAAGCACCTGAAAACGATCATTATGGATGCTAGCAACTATTTCCACAGGACTTCTTGTATTCATTTTACATATTCTGTTTCGTTGTAATTCGACAGAGTGCCGACCTCGTCGAAGATGGAATTAATGGTAGTGGGAACAGGGGGAGGCTGCAGCGGAGCATCCGGGGAGAGGGAATCAAGTCGTGCTTCAACTGCCGCATTGGCCAGCACCCAGAGACGATCATCCGTGCGAGTGGAGAGGGAGAGAAGAGGCTCCAGCCGGCCAGCCAAGCAGGCAAGCAGAACTCGCAGAGGACTGCCGCTTCCCTCTCCTCCACTCCAACTTCCTCCTCCTTCCGGGCTACTCTACAATATCTCGGATTCTTCACAATAACTTATGGGGAATCAGATAGACACCTTGCTGAGAATCTTCTCTACAGCATTCTTGAATAGAGCTCTCTTCTGCAGAATAGGAAATCGGGGATGATCTTCAGCCAGGGGAGTGAGTGATGGTTCCCGGGAGTGGAATCTCATGCTGAGAAGAGCAGCAACTGCTCTCTGGCCAGTCCGAGACAGCAACTCCCGAGCCTGCAACATTACGCATATTTCTTGTAATCATAACAGAAATTAACGACCAGTGCAAAATAAACAACAAAAAAGATGGACCTCATGAACTCGACCGCATCTTATGAGTGAGAAAGAGACTCTCAGGAGCCTGTCAATGGTCTGGCTATCCTCATCGACACTGGCTCCGTCCAAGTCCAGAGAAAGCGTGCCTCTTGTTCCATTCTGGCTGCCAAGAGGGGGTCGGCCATTCTTGAGTACGTGGATGGTTCCTGCCTTGGCTGAGTCGACCGCGTCCAGTTCAGTGAAGTGAGAGACCAACTCGGCAAAGCCGGCCTCTTCCGTCGCCGCAATCTCTTCGCACCAACGTACAAGAGTCTAAAAACACACTCGCCACATCAAAATTTGCCAGCGATAATTTCTTGAGGAGGAAATAAGAAAGAAAATGAAAGATACCAAGAGTTGTGCGCATTCTGGATCCTTGGACGCAGCATCGGCCAGGATGGAAAGATTCTTGCTCTCCTCCACTTCCTTACGGACTCTCCCGGCAATGGAAATCAGACGGTAAGCGTGTAGTTCGGAGTGAAGGAGCCTGAGCTGTGCGGTGACTCTTGCCTCCCTCCGCCCTCCTTGTGCTGCCGCTGCCTTCTTCAAGGCTTGCACTCCATTCTCGCACATCTGCAGTGGGCACATTCATTCTTAGAGCTATTAGTTATTCGTAACCATAAATATACTATAAATACTGCACAACTTTAAAGGGACAAATTTTAAGGCTGCAAATAGACATAAATGTGAAACCTGTAACGACTGATCAAAAAGATCGCATTCTTCACAGTTCTTAGCGACAGAGTAGAAATCCTCGCATAACGCAGTCGTCACTGAAAGTACTCAATCATGGACGATCAAAATCGGAATCAGTTAGTATAGAATCTAATGAGTAAAAGAACCAAAAAGTTACAAAAAAATTACCACAATGGATAAAAGCTTCAGGATCGTGGATGTTGATTTGAGTCTCGGGTTCCTCCAAGAGAGATCCCGGGAGTTGCAGTTGACTGATTTCAGCAACATCCACTTCCATCTTCGTCTGCACGCCAGTCAAACACTTTCACTACTTACGCTTTGAAGGAGACAGAAGGTATAGATGATGGAAGGGTATTCCATTACGGTTGGAATACGAAAATAAGACGAAATTGTTTATCACACTAAAAATAGCAACGTAGTAAATCTACAACCCGAGCAGTAAACAGGAGAAAGATGAACTCGCAGTCTATTAACACAATATGAAAAGAAAAAGAATCTTTATGGAATGTCAGCACGAGATTCAGAAGCGGGCGAGTCTTCAACAGTGTCGTAGGGAGTGGCGAAATACGTTATTCCGCTGATCTTCGCACGCAAGTACTGTCGCTTTAGCAGCAGAACTTCCTCTTGGAGATGTAGTACCTAACAATGCCTTTTCCGATTACTTCCTTTACTTAAAAGAGAAAAAGCCAAGTCGGCTCCCTAACATTCTTCTGCAGTTGTACAATCTCCGGAGTAGCAGCGGGCATGAACATGGCTCCAGAAGAGGCCGCTGCTTCGTACGCGCGCAGCCGATCGCGCATATCCTGCAGGAATGGACTATCAACAAAAAGACTCCAATAGTTATTTCATATTCACTGTCGTCGAAACTAAATAACGCGATAAAAGATAAATAAAATGGAAAATAAGAGCAACCTCATTTTCCTCTTCAATTGACATAAGCCGCTTGGATCCTTGTGACTCGGTGACTCTCGGCCTTCCAAGAGGCCTGCCGTTGTCAATTCTAGGAGCTCTTCTCTTCTGCCTTCTTCCACTTGGCTCCGAAGCCGATGCTCCTGTGCCGGCTAAAGAACGAATTTCACTGAAACCTTCCAGGAAGAACTAACAAGGCGAAAGAATGAGCTCGCTGTTCTGGTCGCCAATCTCGCCGCATTCATCCACTTCAATTTCAGTCGTGGCCACTGCCTCAGGCACTTCAGATTCCTCCTCCACTCGTCTCTCTTTCATATCTAAATCCAACGATGAAAACTGCGAACTCGTCATAAACGAAATAAAAATTTTACCTTTAGAAGACCCTGCGAGAGGGTCGTCAGCCGTAGGTGAAAGTCTTCTGAATATTACACAGTGAAATGTGGCTCATGGTCCATTAAAGAGACTCAAAGTTGCTACAGTTGAAATGTACTGAATATTCGCGAGTGAGCCATGAAAGCGAGAAGCCTGAGCAGCGGAATTCGCGTCCTCTTCAAGGATTGACTCATCAATCTCGAGCATCGCGCCATATCCATCTTCATCCACAAATTCGTACACCTCAAACAAAAATCCTCCATCCTCTAATTTTACTGCATACAATAACTAGAACAAAACTTAATAAATGTAGAGGTCAATACGAAAAACAGGATGAAAAGAATTTACGTCGTCATCGGAACGTTCGTAGAATTCCCCGTGTTCAGCTCGGATATCAGAATTGAGCATGAGCCGCTCACAAACAGCAGTCATCTCAACATCTTCTGATGACGTTCCTCTCTCTGAAAGAGGGCAACACGACGATGTATGCAAAAGGATTTACCCCTTCAGGTTACAACAAACCAATCTCATGAAACAGAGGAGTTTGTGCTTTCCGAATATCTCGCTTCTTTCGGCAGAAGTCGCACTCGTTTATATACTTGACAACATCTTTGCGTATGCTTCGCCAATAAACACGACGAGAGATGACGTTGGTGCTAAAAGAGAGAAGAAGAGCATAAACACGTTCTAAAAATAAAACTCGAAACAAACGTTATTCGTTGGCCAGCATGCGCAATCCGTTCGTGAATAAACCGAATAGCCAGTCGAGTCTCTCCAGAACGGGCGACAGGTCTTGACAATCCACTTGAGCCATTACCAATGTACATCAATGTGCCATTCTCAGCCAAGGTAAACACAGCGCATCTATTCCTCAACAATCAACAAGCTATTGTCAACTGTACCAATTTATAAAGAATAAAACCTCCAATGGAAATAGGCATTTCGGTTGGTCTTCAAATCGCAGAACGATGGATAAATGCCAGTCTTCTTGAAGTCCACAATTGCATTGTAGAGTGTAGGCGACATTCCACCATATCCATCCAGGCTCGTGTTCTCTTCTTCTTCTTTTTGTGGTGCCGGCATAGCGCCCTAAAGCAGTTATTAAACCGGATGAGACAAGAAGCAGTAAATACAAGCAAAAATGCTATCGGACTTCAAGCGGTTTTGAATTATTCAAAAAATTAGTGCGACCGTATTTCTGATCAGTAATTTGGTAAAAGAGGAAGGACTCTTTTTAAAGTTCAGTGCACCAAAAGAGCACCTGCAGGACAACAGGACACGTTGCCGCTCACTTCAGCACTGTGGGTGCTTTCTGACCGATGCTTTTCTTCTTGAGTATCATTTTTTATCATAACTTCTGACATTTTAAACGTCTTAGGCGTATCCCTAAGATGCGACTGCAACGTGGCCGGAGCTGGTCGAACATGTTGCTGGAGAGAGAGCGAAACGCGAACCGGGCAGTGGCAGTTGACCGCTCCGCATGGTACATGCCTCGAGTGGAGTTGCTCTCTGCAGAGGCTGCTGCTACTTTTCATCTTTCTCATCTCGACCCGGCAACTCAACAGTTCATTGACGACTCCACGGCAAACTCAGATGCGTTTTGTCTCCAGGTATGGTTCCAGTTAATTCTTTCCTATTTGCTTTATCTCTCTCTCTCTCTATTTTTTTCTCTCTTTCTCTCTTTTTTCTCTCTATTTCACTTACATCTCCATATAACATATGTTATTGTTAAGGTGTACTATTCTATGGCCACTGCAATTCTATCAGTATTCTTTACCAAGACGAGTATCAATGGCTTGCTTAGCCGTGGTGGGATGTTCCTCTTCTCTGAAGATCACCTACGCGACTTCCTTCAAATTCCTGCGGAATGGACGCCAAATGATAAGATGGTATTTTCCTCTGTTTTGTTTTAAAAGCATGTCACAATACAAAAGTGATAGCCACCGAGAGGAAATTGGTCGTTTCCAAACAAATATTCAGGGGAAAGTATGAATTTTTGGTATACAACTGATAAAGCAGAAAAAAAATTACGGTAACATTATTCTCTATGATGTCTTTGAAGGTGCTTGATCTGGGTGCTGGAGACGGTGGAGTTACTGAAGTGCTTGCTTCCTTGTTCTCAACTGTTCACACTACTGAAATGTCACAGGTTGGCCAATCTCTCCCTTTCTCTCTCTCTCTCACTCTCTTTCGCTCTCACTCTTTCTCTCTCTCCGCTCTCTCTCTCACTCTCTTTCTCTCTCTCCGCTCTCTCTCTCACTCTCTTTCTCTCTCTCCGCTCTCTCTCTCACTCTCTTTCTCTCTCTCCGCTCTCTCTCTCACTCTCTTTCTCTCTCTCCGCTTTCTCTCTCACTCTCTTTCTCTCTCTCCGCTCTCTCTCTCTCTCACTCTTTTTCGTTCTCACTCTTTCTCTCTCTCCGCTCTCTCTCTCACTCTCTTTCGCTCTCACTCTTTCTCTCTCTCCGCTCTCTCACTCTCTCTCTCTCACTCTGTTTCGCTCTCACGCTTTCTCTCTCTCCGCTTTCTCTCACTCTCTTTTTCTGTCTCTTTCAGATCATGCAATGGCGTCTGCGTCAGCGCGGCTTCACAGTGGTGGATGCTTCTTCCTGGCACCTCTCCACTCATTCCTACTCTCTGATCTCTGCCCTGAATCTTCTGGATCGTCACTTCTCTCCCCGTCTTTTGCTCTCTCAACTTCACTCCAAATCATCTAAAAGCGGTTGTGATGTTCTTCTCTCGTTGGTTCTGCCAATTCGACATTACGTTGAATTCCGCCCTACCGGCAGTGGCGCCAGGCCAGGTTTGCTGCCCTTACTTTTCTACACTCTACTCTTCTACTCTCTCTCTCTATCTCTCTCTCTTTCTCTCTCTCTATCTCTTTCTCTTTATCATTATCTTTTTTCTTTCTTTCTTATTAGCTCTCTCTTTCCATATTCCAGAGGCGTACTTGGAAGTTAGTGGGAATACACTAGAGGAACAAGCGGCTTCTCTCATAACCGGAGAGTTCCGCTCTGCCGGCTTCCAAGTGCTCCGCTGGACTAAGTTACCGTATCTCTGTGAGGGCGACTTCTTCCACGTTAGTTTCATCTCTTCCGCATGTATATTCGTTTCTCATAGCGATATTTTTAAATTCTTTATGAATACCATTTCTTCTCTTTACGGGGTAAACATGTGGCGTTTCTAGCCCTTCTACACTTTGGATGATGCCATTTTCCTCCTACGGTCCTTGCCTTCCTCTGTTTCACAACCACCACAGAAGCCATCTCCTTCCAGAACTCTCCCATCCACTCGTGCTGAATTGTGATTCATTTTCTCCACAGGTAGACATTCAATGGCTTCCCTCTTCCACATCGAATGTCATCCAGGTGGTCCTTCTTTTCTCGTCGTCTAGTCATTAACATCGGTGCCTTTCTCTTTCTCTGCGTGTTCTTCATTCCTTTCACTGTGATTCTAAGGTCTGCAGAAAAAAAAAGACTTTCAACCGGTGACATTCACATAAATTGTTTTCGACTTCCTAGCTTTACGCTCGCATTTCTAATTTTTTAATTCATTTTTCCTGTTGTGTTTCCATTGTTGTTAATAGGAACCTTTTATACATCTCAATACACATGTACATGAACCTTTAACTCCCACGGTCATGAAAGAACCTTTTCTCTTCACTCCGACGGTAATGAAAGTATTTTTAAAATTTACTCGGCATTCTATCCTGGCGCGATCCGTCACGAGTCTTTGGCGTTGATTTGGAAGTTTTGGATGTATTAGAACGAGTTGACGAAGAAGTTTTTGGAGGAGCGCTGCAATAGGATAGGTACATACATATTGATGTGGTAAAGAAAGACACCGCAATCAGGAGAGAGAACTAGACACAAGGAGGGAATGGAACACCATGGGGAGGGAAGGCGAGGGAGAGGATAAGCAAGTCGCTACCGAGATGGACGCACCACAGGTGTCCTGAAAAGACACTCTACACCTCGCACAAGCACACCCAACACGAGAGAAAGGAGGAGAAACGGACGGTGTCTTTAGTCTGGAGGCGTGCGCAGACTCTTTAACGTTCCTCGGGGCAGATGTACTCCTTCTCAAAGCCATTCTCTCTTCCTTTTGCAACACGAATGGAGAGAAACATTTTCTGCATTCATTTTAGTATAAACACATGCAGTTGTCTTTGGTATACATTCAGCCTAGTAATAGATAATCTAAGCTAGGAAGGAGAGAGAGAGAGAGAGAGAAGGGAGTGCATACCTAAGGGCGGTGGGAGGAGACTGCTCGAAGGTGGCGTGCTGGGTGGCACTCTTAGTGGAAGCCCTTCCCCTGGAGGGAGAAGCACGACTCTCAAGAGAGCGACGTCGTTCTGAGGCTGTTCTGCCACGCGTCTCCCGGCCTGCCCGACTGGCAGAGGAGTCTGCTTCTCGTCTCTCAACCAACAACATATCAGTTTAGAGATCAGAAAGATGTTTTGGTGAAGAGGACATGAGATTGAAACAGACTTGTTGCTGGGTCGGCAGGCCTCGTGCATTCAGAACACTCGCGGGCAAGGGCTTCACAGCTACGCCCTTCTTCGCGTGCTGATCTCTGTAGTAAACATGATCAACCAGCACTCATTATGCTACCAAGGAGGGAGAAAGAGAATAAAGCGAGAGACAGAGAGAGACAGAGAAAGAGAGAGGGAGACATAACAAGAGAGAGCGAGAGAGAGAGATAAGAAAAGGAGAATGAGAAGGCAGTGCTAACTTGCAGAAAGGGATGTGTCTCTCGGCGGCCCTCTCGTTGAATCTCCGCCCGCAGTAATGGCACTCGACGAAGTCTGATAAGAAGGAGCGCGGTGGGGGCCACTCCACATCTGGGAGGAAGACCCTTTGGGGACATCAGCTACCCCCAAAGACGGCACTCCATATCTGGGAGGAAGACCCTTTGGGGACATCAGCTACCCCCCAAAGACGGCACTCCATATCTGGGAGGGGTGTATTGATTTTTGGTCAAATGATTTTTGGTCAATTGATTATTGGTCAAATTTTTGTTTGATTGTTGGTCAAATGATTTTTGGTCAATTGATTATTGGTCAAATGATTTTTGGTCAATTGATTATTGGTCAAATGATTTTTGGTCACATGATTGTTGGTCAAATGATTTTTGGTCACATTTTTTCCACAAATAAGTGATTTTTGGTCAAATGCTCCAATTTGTGCAATAAAATCGAATAAACATTTTGATAACGCTTTGAATGTTTTTAACACCATTTATTATGCTTCATTGAAAAAAAACGAATTGTAAGAATTGTCATAGCCTAATTAAAAAAAACCAATTGTCATAGCTTCATTAAAAAACCAATTGTCACTGCCTCATTATAAAAAAACCAAGTGTCATAGCCACATTAAAACAAACCGAACTGCGTTTTTGTAAGAAGAAAAACGAATTATGTTTTAGCGGTTATTAAGCGAAAGTCCGGATATTAAACGATGAAGAAACAGCAGAAACTTATGTCTGCGTAGCAGAAGGCTCAACAATATTTGCAGAAATGCCACGAAGGAAATCTGCGAGTGAGAGGACACCGAAGTTCCCAACAACCTTCTTCAGTCTCGCATTCAGTAGAGCGTACTTCTTCTTTGAAACTACTGCAGGAGGAGAGCCGATCTGCAGCCTCACAAGTTTGCTCTCGGTCAAGCCCTGCTCGTCACGAAGTCGGTCGACGAGTGCGAAGATCTGCAGTTACAAACAAAACAATGCCTTTATATTTTATTTTTTGTACAAACCGAAGGGTGTACTAGATTTTTCGCGAATGCACAATGCCACGCCTCCATATGATTGTTGGTCCTCGGGATATCAAGCCAATATCGCCTATCTTGCGCCACAGAGCTTGTGCGAAATGAAAGTGGCATCCGTGAACGATTGCATTTGGAAAAACAGTTCGTGCTGCATTCTCCTCGGCTTTCTCGAAGTCGATTATAATATATTCCGGATTCATTCCTACATAAATATCCGTGACAACATTCCCCCAGAAATCGAAAAAGAAAATGACCTGGCGCAAGGGAGAGAAGGTGGACAAGGACAGTTTCGTACAAGGATTCGCGTTTGTTTGGAAGAAGAGCAAATGCCTAACAAAAGCGAAGGACTTCGAAAAATAATTCTTTCTTTTATACGTACCAGCGGTAAGAATGATCCGTAGACACGACCATGAACAGTCCACAGTTGCGAAAAGAGCTTGGGGACACATGAGAATGTCCCATCCATCGCTATGACATCCGCCTTCGACAGTTCAGCTAGATTTGTTGGCGTTGTGAAGACGAGTACACGATCGGGGTCAGCAATGCCTATTATATGAGCATTCATTTTATTTGGACACAAATTAATGTTGAACACAAACCCGTGTCTAGCGAGAGAAATGTGGGCATCCGCCGATGCCGTGCGAAGTTGCTGCGCAAGGATGGTTCTGCTAGGAACTTGGTTGCTGCTGGCCTCTTCGTATATCTTCGCTGTAATGAGCCGCGCCTCCTTCCGACCAACGACAACCGTGCATGTGTGTGCATTTCGGCGCTAAATAAGTAAATAAATCTCAGTAAAGCCTTAAAAAAATTGAGACCTCAACAACAAGCGGGTTTCTCTGGAGAACAACGACACTTCCAGGACACTTCAAAGTTCGCTGTCTGTCGCATCTGAAGACAACGCCGGAAGCACACTCGCTGCCCTTTCAAAATGAATAGTGCTGTTGACCTATGAGTATATATAAATAAACACACCTTGTAGTACAAATGCGACTTGTACGAGAAGATCTCTCCACCACGTCTGGAAGTAGCAAAGCGAGGTGGCGATGACAAGGGCGACGTAGATGTAGATTTCGTAGGGGACCTAGAAGGTGCGGGCGCAACAATTGGCGACAAAGACATCACTAAGCCTGAAAGAGAAAAGCAGAAATAATTCTACTTCGACTAAGACATTGCCGAATAAGAAAATATCAAGGACGCTGACTCCACCGCAACGCGACCGCATCCGATGACAAATGAACAACTGCCAGGCAGAGGTGCACGCGGGCCCAAATTTTTTGGGCCGGCCCGCCCGGCCCGCCGTTTTAGGGCCCTGGAATTTTGGGCCCGGGCCGGCCCGCTCCGGCCCGATTTTCAAATACGTCTGATTTCAATTTCTAATTCGTAATTTTCTTAGCGAAAATTTTTTCTTCTAGCTTGCCGTTCACAAGGCTTCTCCTTTACTTCATTCTGAAGAGGAATACAACCCCCGAGCCACGGAGGGTACCCCCTTCCGGTTTGAGAGAATTTTGGTGCGTCGAACTGTAAATTTCTTAAGTTTTCCACAATCGTATTGTGTGACACAAAAGGAACGGAACTTCAAAATCATTAGCGAAGGTGAAATTGCTGGCAAATTGCCAGTTGCCAGAATTTTCAAATTAATGACCACATATTACGGTAAATTTTGGAGGGAGTTGCCTAAATTTTCAAATTAATGACCACATATTACGGTAACTCTTAGAGGGAGTTTAAATCACTTCGATCGATGCATTTGGAGGAGAGCTATATGCTTTGCCTAGCCGCGACGCATGAAACGGGCGCAACGCGGATTTGGTGTGCTCTCAAACCGGAAGAATTTATATGACCCGTACCCTCCGTGCCGAGCTACAATATTATGTATGAGCAATAAGAATTCGCTCTGTCAAAAGCATGTTCGTTTGCAAATTTTTGAAAATCGGGCCTATTCGGGCTCAGGGCCGGGCCCAAGGTTGGACCCGGCCCGGCCCGGCCCTACACTGAGGGCCCTAGCTTGGGCCCGGCCCGGGCCGGCCAGGGCCGCGTGCAGCTCTGCTGCCAGGACAACATTCTAAGTAGGATGCAGATAATTCACATTGCGAACACAACACATTCCATTGCATTATCCGAGCGAGCACAGCACTTTGCATTGCATTATCCACTTGTTTATTCGATTTTATTGCACAAATTGGGACATTTGACCAAAAATCATTTATTTGTGGAAAAAATTTGACCACTAATCATTTGACCAACAATCATATGACCACTAATCATTTGACCAACAATCATTTGACCAATAATCATTTGACCAACAATCAAGTGACCAATGATCATTTGACCAACAATCGAAAAAAAATTTGACCAATAATCACTTGACCAAAAATCATTTGACCAAAAATCATGGAGCCTCTGGGAGGAAGACCCTTTGGGGACATCAGCTACCCCCCAAAGACATCTTCACTCCTCTTTGGCATCAACAGTGTGCGAAGTGTGTACATGCACATACACATCACAGAGATAATAATTGTTGGCAACTATGTAAATATGTAGAAGTAAAGGAGAAAGAGATAAAAGGTAAAAGGAAGCTGGATACCATTGGGAATGGCAGTGCGGGGCGGAGGCGGCAGGGGGGCGCCAGTCTTGAGAGCGTAGTCCACCTTCTTCGAGGAGGAGACCGCGTCGATGAACTCCTCGTGCCGCTGCTTCCACTGCGTCTTCGGACGCGGGAACTGACCGCCAAGCTTGAAGACCGACAACATCAAGGGATATGTCTACTATCTTGCGATGACTGCCACGCCAGCTAATTCTCATTGTAAGAGGAGAGATATAGCGAGGCAAAGAAAGAGAGAGAGAGAGACAGAGACAGAGAGAGAGAGATATAGAGGAAGAGAGAGAGAGAGAACGAGAGAAAGAAATTAAGAGAGAGAGCGAGAGTGAGAGAGGGAGGGAGAGAGAGAGGAAGAGAGAGAGGGAGAGAGAGAGAGAGAGAGAGAGAGGGAGGGAGGAAGAGAGAGAGAGAGAGAACGAGAGAAAGAAATTAAGAGAGAGAGGGAGGAAAAGAGAGACAGATTAAGAGAGAGAGAGAGAGAGAGTAAGAGAGGGAGGGAGAGAGAGGGGAAGAGAGAGAGAGAGAGAGAGAGAGAGAGAGAGAGAGAGGAAGAGAGAGATAGAGAACGAGAGCAAGAAATTAAGAGAGAGAGTGAGAGCGAGAGAGGGAGGAAAAGAGAGAAAGATTAAGAGAGAGAGAGCGAGAGTGAGAGAGGGAGGGAGAGAGAAAGGAAGAGAGAAAGAGAGAGAGAGAGAGAATGAGAGCGCGAGCAAGGGAGAAAGATGAAGAAAGAGAGAGAGAACGCGAGAGTGAGTGGGAGGGGAAGAGAGAGGGCGCGCGAAAGAGAAAGAGAGAGAAAGCGAGAGAGAAAAATCAAGGTAGAGAGAGAGAGCGAGAGTGAGAGAGGGAGGAAGAGAGAGAGAGAGAGAGAGAGAGAGAGAGAGAGGAAGAAAGAGAGAGAGAGCGCGAGGGAGAAAGATTAAGAGGTAAAGAGAGAGAGAGAGAGAGAGAGCATGAGAGAGAAAAATTAATAGGTAGAGAGAGAGAGGGAGAGAAGGAGGAAGAGAGAGAGAGGAAGAGAGAGAGCGAGAGAGAGAGCTTACGAGGTAGAGAGTCAGAGAGTGAGAGTGAGAAAGGGAGGAAGGGAGAGAGAGAGAGAGAGAGAGAGAGAGAGAGAGAGGTGAAGGCTCGAAATGGTAGCTGACCTTTTCCTTCTCCTTCGCAGCTCTTCTCACATCGTGAATAGTGATATCTGAACCAGTTGCCCTCTGCTTGCCCGAGTCGAATGGTTTTCTGTTCAGTTTCGCAAGCTTCTTGCAAACCGGCACGTGCTTCTCCTAAAAGTATACTTTTAAAAGATCTCCTTAGATGCGAAGCCTATAAAGAGAAGTAAAAAGTTGACCAGACTGGAGCGAACGAATCTCCGCTGGCAGAACTTGCATGGATAAGTTGGCTCATTTGGATCATCTCAACACAGAGAGATATTAGAATGAAGGAGAGAAAAAAGGATTAAACAGACTAGAGATAAGGAGAAAGCACACTCACATTCTTCCATCTTTCCCCCGCTCAAAAGGAAACGTCGTCGAGAAGAATAGAGAGTGACTACGCGAGGTAGTTAGGAGCAGAAGGGGAAGTGAAGTGGACAGAGAGAGATAGAGAGAGAGAGATAGAGAGAGAGAGAGATGGAGAGAGAGAGATGGAGAGAGAGATGGAGAGGGAGAGAGTGAGAATGGCCGAGACTGTCCTGCGCGGTCTTGGCTAGCAGGCTGAAGCCTCGCATCTCTCCGCGCCTTCCGTTGCCCAGCGACCATTGCAGCCTTGGCCACTGAAGCCGAGCCACTCAAACAACGGTGAAAGGAATGTAGGGAGAGAGAGATAGAGAAAGAAAGAGAGATGAAGGAGAAGAAAGAAAGAGAGAGACAGATAGAGAGTGTGAATAATCGAGAGAGAAAGATGCGTATGTAGAGAAAGAAAAAGGTTGAGAGAAGGAGGATGGGTGAATTTTAGATTAAAATGGTCCTTGTCGTATGACAATGACTATAACATATGTAAGTTAACCTTGTATCTGTATGTTGCTTGTAGATTTTAACAGAACGAGCAAGAGAGTTAACAGAACAAAATAAGATAAAGCAGCCTTGGGTATCTTCTTTATGGCAGTGAAGAGTGGGTTCTTGTGAGTCTTCTCTTCGTAACCTTGTCGAATTGTTCAGTAGCAAGGAAGAGAAGAGATAAGACCTGGCCATGACTATAAATGATCGGCTGATCATTGGAAGTGCCACGCAGATAACATGAAGCTTCTGCTCTTCTCTGCTGCCCGTTCGTTTCTTTTTTTCACTGTGCAATTAGGAGATGTATTCTTTTAAAATTTTCTATTTGAAATCTAATAGATTTCAGTTGCAACTCTTGCTTTTGCTGCTCCGAAGAATCCATTAAAGTCGGTGGGAGACGACAAATGCGGTCTCGTCAAATTTGATGTGGTCGCTAGATATTCGGACAGTTAGTATATTCTCTTTCATCCGACTCTTTCACTGTCTCTCTCTCTCTCCGACTCTTTCACGCTCTCGCTCTTTCTTTGACTCTTTCCCTCTCCTTCTCTCTACCTATCTCTCTCTCTCTCTCTCTCTCTCTCTGTGTGAGTCTCTCTCTCCTTCGCAGACCCTTTATTTATATTCAGAAGCATTTTCGGATCTCCTGTGCCCTCTTTGCCAAGATCTGGTCAAGGTTGCTGAGATGTACGCTGAGTGCGAAGAGGTAAATAACGACCTTTTATTCTTCAATACAGAGAAAATGTGTATATACATATATATATATATATATATATATATATATATATAATAATAATAATATTCTCTGCACTGTTTTGTGCTCAGGCAAAGATCCAATCTGAGTTCGACATATACTGCGAGAAGATTAAGAACAGCTTGGTCCGAGGTCTCTGCCTCACACTTGTCAACGACCTAGCCGACGAGGTTTGTTTTATTTTTATTTTTTATTCATACATCGTTGAAAAATGTTACAACATTTTTAAATGATATAAATACCGCCAGCCTCATTTCTAATCTGGTTCTAGTACGAATAGAAGGTTGCATAACAATTTCAGATCATCAAGGACACTGACAAGGACCCGCACGTTCTCTGCTCCAGACTGCTCAAGGCAGACTGCACTTATTGAACTACATCGTATTGTACATGAATAAATATCTTCTTTATCAACTTGAACGACTGAGACGTTGTTGTAGAACTCAAATGATTATGAAATGATGGAGAAATTGCTGGGAATGACGAAGAGAAGCTCACGAATCTTATCGTGTAGACAATCAGAGTATGTTGCTTGGTGTGTTCAGTTACTCGGATGTCTGCTCTTATCTATTTGATGATGTCATAGAACTGCTTCTGAATTCTGCCTAACAAACCACGAGGACCAGCCATTTTATATTCCGCCCTCACTAATAAACTATCATAAGATCAAGAGTGTTATGTGGCCTGGCGCCCCCATGGCAGCTAAGCCCTTTGGGGGGAGAGGCTGTCCTCATGTGCCTGCCAGCTCGTCTTGAGAGGGCTACGGATCTCCACCCATGTTTTCTCCCTGTTTTGTCCTCCAGTAGCTTTAACTAAGACGCCCTTTGGTATTATGCGTCAATGAGGAGATCCGGGGTCACACTATATGTACATGTGTAGATCACAGTCCGGCCACAACAACCCAGGGCCCGGCGTGACAAGAGCTACCATTTTATGAAGGCTCGGAGATTCGCATCTCATCATTCCCAACCCTTTAGATGCATATTATTGGATATAATTTTTGTGTGTTAAATTCAGGGAAAGAGGAGAGGGCGGTCAAGCGAGCGAGGAGGCGAGAGAACTGTCGCCGCATTGGATGCTATTGCAGAAGGAAGAAGGACAGAGAGAGAAGGCTCGAAGTGGTAGTGGGAAGTGTATGGAGGAGAAGCTGCAGACGACAACGATGAGTCATCTGTCTGAAAGTAGAGACAGAGGAAGAGAGAGAGAGAGAGAGAGAGAGAGAGAGATGGAGAGAACCTGAGAAGCTGCGTTAGCTTGACGAGGGTGCAGAGTGATGAAGATAGAGATTCCCTGGCCGACCCGACGGAGCTTGATGGAAACTGCTCCAACTCGTTCCTTGTCCACTCGAGAGAGAATGTTGTTCAGCCGACTCTCAGCCTGGTTTCATCTACTCATTCTCAGGCAATCAAATTTCCAAGAACCAAGCAACCAAGACATCTTCTCTTCTCCATTTGTTTTCCTTTTCTACTTTATTTTCTGTCTCTGGAATGCACAAACTCTCCGCAAACCTTGAGAAATGGAAAAAAAAAATTTCTAAGCCTTCCATAGCGCGACCAAGCACCCAAAGGACAACAAGGCGAAATGACAGAGAAACAAGCAATTCATTTATGCCACTCCATGACAGACAAAATTATATACGCTAATAAATTTAATTTTCACCAAAAAACCAAAACAATAATTGAAAACAAATCTGAATTCATGCATAAGATATGTTAAGCTCACACAGAAAGAAAAAAATATATCTACTTATCCCTCACAACAGCTATCCCTTCCAAAAGCGATAAAATGTATACATGAAGATAAGAGTGACTACGCAGCCAACAAGGAATACAACCCAATCCTCGCTTACTCTCCGTTCAATCATCCTCAGAGTTGTCTGAGACAGGCCGAGCTGAGCCCCGACGTCCATGAACCGACGGCGAATTCCACGCAGATTCAAGTGTTGGGATCGCAAATTCTCCAGGACTGCACTTCCTTGGCTGATAAGATCATCCACCTGTGAGTTAACAACCAAAATGTTAGAATAAGAACAAGTCATGACGCCTGTCAGAATAATGTAAATATCACTGTCTCTTAATTTTTAAGTAGTCGGAAAGAAATTTACAACAGAAGTAGTAAAAGAATATCGATAAAGAAATGTATGATGTTAAATTAAAATAGTGCTGGGCCAGTCGAGAGTTTTGTATGATAAATAGATGCCATCTTTCTTTCTCAGATTACAGTTATTACTCACTAAAACACGGATGAAACCTGTCTATGAGAAGATTGGACACGGTGGTTCATCTGAAGTTCATGCTCCTCCATTGACAACGTAGTCTCGTTTGGCTTGAATCTAAAAGAGGAACGTGAAGAGACATTTCAAAATGTAGGAGGAAAAAACCTCTGCTTAAGCAGCTCTTCTCTCTCCGAATGCATTCTCCACTTGATCATGAGTCTGTTATGCATTGCATTCAATGCCATATGCACACCCTGGCAATCCGCCTTCAGCTGGTCCACTTTTATCCGCACCTTAAACGAATCAACATTTCTGCATCATCACATTCTGCACACCAACCAACCGTTTGTCTACGAGAAGGCGGTTCTTTGTTGACCATGAAATCAAGTCGAGAGCAGTTATCATCCAGATCTCTCAAGAAAACATTATGAATACATGAAGAGAAACCTTATAAAGGAAAAGAGAGTGCCAACTTCAATCGGCTGTAGACTGCCTGAGAAACCGGCTGAGCGTCACTTTCGTCTTTCGCAAGTTCCAATCTTCCCATATCCGAGTGAATTTGTTGAAGCAACGCATTCGTCTCTTGATATAATTGCTCCATAACACCTAAAGGATCTTTTCTCTCTCTCTCTCTCCCTTCAATGTTTACTTCCCATTTCTCGTTATCGAGAAAATATACTGTTGCCGCATTGCTATTAATATATTGAATAAATAAATAAATATCAATAGGAAAACAGAGGAGATATATAACGACAAGTAACGGCAAGCTCAACATTCATTTTGGACGATTGTCTTGCCGTAAGCACTTCCAAATGTTCAAAAATTTGGTGTAACCTCAGCCGGAAAATGGTCTACTGAATTATCACCATTAACTTTCTTAAGATTCTACACAATTGAGTAAGGAATTGAGTAAGGAACTTAAACTTAAAGAGGTAGGAAGAAAAATGGCTGAGGCATCTTTTTTGTTATTGTTTTTTTATTGGTTTATTGATAATGACCTTTGCGAAATTAGGGCTTTTGTTTTTACAATGAGCTTAATTTTCGCTATGGAATAACAAATATCCTTTCTTGAGAATTCCCACCGATGATTTAAAAAAAATGTCGTTTTTCTTATTTGATTTTAAGCGTTTGTTTTTGCTTTCATTTCTAACAACAATATTCCTTTTACAGCAGTAAGCATGGCAGCAGAAAGCGAAACAGAGTCGATTTCAATTCCATCCAGTTCGGATGAAGATGAGAAGCCTGCGTCAACGAATGGGAAAACCAGTCAAAATGGGTTAGATTTTGCAAGCTGCTGCCGTTTTTATTTCGTTGTTATTATTTTCCCTCTCAATTCGAACCCATAATTATGGTTTCAGAAACGGGACAGAAGAGCCGAAAAGTCGCCTGAAGTTTGAATCAAGCAGCTCGTCGTCGTCGAGTGAAGAAGACGAAGGAAAAAAGGAGAAGCGTCGGCTGAGTCCGCCTTCTCGTTACAAGCAAAGCACTTCCCCTCATTCGCGTAATGGTGACCGTCGTCGGGATTCTTCTCCAGATATTCGAAAGAAACCTTCGCGGTCGCGGTAAGAGTTTTCAAAACAGAGAATTTGGTTTGATTGCTTTATTAACATTTAAAAAATTAAGGCATTTAAAAAGAAGTTGTAAATTGTATGTTTTATTGAGATTAAAATTTAAGTACCCGTTCGCGTGAGCGACGTCGTAGAGAAAGTCGATCCCGCAGTCGATCGCCTCTGCGAAGGGTAAGGAAGAAGTCACGGAGTCCGATTCGTCGACGAGAGAGCGAGAAAGAGAGAAGCACAAAAAGGTTTCATTTTATTCACTCTTCTATATTCACTGTTCTGAATGCATATCTAGGCGGAGGAGCGAGAGAAGAGACAGGAGGGCGAGTCCGAGCAGAGAGGGGAAGAGAAGCCGCAGCAGGACTCGCAGTCCCCCTCGCAGATCGCGGACTCGCAGTCCCCCTCGCAGATCGCGGACTCGCAGTCCTCCTCGCAGATCAAGGACTCGCAGTCCCCCTAGCCCACCTCGCAGATCGCGGACTCGCAGTCCATCTCGCAGAGCCCGCAGTCGCAGCTTGTCCAATTCGGCCTTTTCACCAATGCGGTTATTGCGATTTTTTTCTAGTCTGTATTTGATATAATAAGATGGTTACAGCGAGCCTTCTCGCCGAAGACATGAACGGAAGCGAGATGATAGAGAGGACTCGGAGGAGAGGGTGCGAAGAGAGCAGACAGAAGCGAAAAAGAGAGAAGAGGACTTTTGGAAGTCGTCAGTCATTCAGTTCTTCAATTCCCGTTTATCTTTACAGCATATTTTGCATCTTAAATAGTATGTGTAAGGATTTCAAATTTGTGAAAATAGAAATATTGCACTTCTTAAAATAGAGTTCGCCAGAAGCGACTTGACATTCTGGAGGATGGTTGTGCTGACTTGTGGGCGCGGTCTCCGACTCAGAAGGATATCGAGGATGTTTACACCAGGTTTATTCATCCTTTCGGTCTGCCTTTAATAGAAGGGGTAAGTAAAGCATGTAGCCATTCCTTCAGTTACTTCGTTTGGCTTTGTCTAGGTACGCTATGAAATGCTGCTAAATTAATAACTATAGTTATTATTTTCAGACATCTCGATGTGGAGAAAGAGAAGCGAAAGGAAGATGAGCGTGCAGAGAAGTTGAAGGAGAATCGCCGTAAAGAGAAGAAGAAGGAAGATGAAAGGAGGAAATTCGATATCTCTACTACCGGTAGATCTTACAACAATTATCTATTGTATGAAAGAAAATTCAATCATTGGATGGTATTATTTGTTGGAATCTGTTATACGCTTTCACATTTCTTCATTGTGAGAGTATCCTTTAGATGCTGTTCCTAGTCAGCCGACTGCGATTTGCACTGGAAGTGACTCCGAATCTGCCAAGAAGAAGAAGAAAAAGGAGAAGAAAGCGAAGAAGGAAACGAAAAAGGATAAAAAGAGCAAGGTCATTTTGCCACGTATTTCTTTAGAAAATTGACTAAGTCGTTTATTCAATTTAGAAGTCTAAAAAGGAGGAAGATTCTGAAGAAGAATGGGTCGAAGTTACTTCCGGAATGAGAGAAGCTCAGCTCCAAAGGCAGAAAGCCGAGGTTTGGTCTGATCTTATTTGCATTCAGAAGCGAGGAGATGAGTTATGGTTCGAATTGTCTTCTTTCTTTGAAATGGTGCCTGTGTTATTTAAGGAAGAGCAAATGATTGGCCCCTCGATTCCTGAGCATCTTCTGCCGAAGGATCGAGCTGGAGCGGGAGCGGCTGCCACTGGCCGAGTCAAGTTAGTCCGCCTTCCATTCTTTGCTAATCTTTTTTTTTCGTTTTATCCACAGGAACTTTTAACCTGTTTAACTCGGATGTGTTTTAATGTTTTTTTCCTGCAGTTATGGCAAAGCTATGCTGAAGGGAGAAGCGGAAGCCATGGCTGCATATATTGCACAGGTTTGTACATCTTATACTTTTGCTTGCTGTCGTGTCGCAGTATTTTTGTACGGCATTTTGTGAATTCTCTATAACGGTAGCTTTTGCCTACATATTTCAGACGAATCTGTGAATGTTTAGGGAAAACGAATTCCGCGAAGAGGAGAAATCGGCCTTTCTTCGGAGGAAATCACGACATACGAGCAGGCCGGCTACGTGATGAGCGGAACTCGACACAAGGCTATGGAAGCAACTCGACTCAGAAAAGAGAACCAGGTATTATCTTTGCTGAGCTCTCGGTTGTTCCAGCGCTCTTGTAAATAACAGTGACTACCGGAGTAGTTTAAATCGTTCTTCTTGTGTCAACTTGGCTTTTTAATATCTTGAATTGAAAATTAGAAACAGATCAACGGGTG
Organism: Allodiplogaster sudhausi; assembly: GCA_945643635.1. Lineage (NCBI taxonomy): Eukaryota > Metazoa > Nematoda > Chromadorea > Rhabditida > Diplogasteridae > Allodiplogaster > Allodiplogaster sudhausi. Next base: position 12,057,245 of record CALZFC010000006.1, on the reverse strand, counting down.
TTTATTTAAGGTGCTGACATCGGAGGAGAAGCGCCTTCTCTCCGGATTCTCACACGAAGAACGAAGAAAGAAAGAAGATGCGGTCCTCTCTCAGTTTAGATCTCTCATCGACTCGAAGAAGGGAGCCCTCTAAGGAAAGAGTCTCATTTTTATATCCACCGTTACCTATTTATATCAGACAATATTTCCGGAGCATTGACCTTTTTCCTATTATTTTAGTGTAACTTGTTACATAAAAATTATTATACTATGATCTCTGTCTTTCACATAATTTAAGAGGAGTTATGTCTCCAATTAAATATCTTTCGCTATAGTGAATGTAGTGATTTTTACTCCTCCCATTCAAAGAAAGGCTGGGCAACCAAGAGTTTACTATTGCCTGTGTTCGCACTCTCGGCCTTTTGATTCCCAGCCACTAATCTGGTTTTCTACCCACTCTATAAAAACAAGTCCCATCAAATAGTCACTGTTTTTCTCCCCAACAAAAGTTTAGAGTGGGGAGGAGAAGAAAGAGTAGGTGAGGTGAGTGCGAGATAGAGAGAGATAGCGATTGAGAGTGTGTGTGTGAAAGAGAGAAAGAGAAGATGGAATGGGTTGTGGTCAACAACAAGGCACAATGCATGCGCGTAGTCGTAATCGTTGCAAAAGTTGATCGAGATCACACAATGGATATTATGGCCCTCCTCCTTTTTGGAGAAAGGAGGAGGTGGATTCTAGCCTGTTCAGTTAATGTATTTGTGGGCGGAACAAACGAATGTAGGTGTATGAAGGGAGAGGAATGAGCAATGCCCGCTTGCACGCATAGCCACTCCATGCATTGCAAGGTGAGGTTCTGACAGGGAAAGAGAGAGAGAGAGAAGGAAGAGAGATTCATCAGGAGCAGCCTGAAGGAGGCAAAAAAGTAGGAAAAGAAGGGAGCGGAGGAGTGGACATAGTGGCAGCTGTCTCCTCTGTCTTTTCCCCCGTCTGATCTGAGTATTCTTTCATCACAGCAGCTTCTACGACTCCTTCATCATCTCCACACTTCTCTTCGATCACTTCCATTCTCTTCTTTCCCTGATCACTCACTGTGCAGTGCGCGATTTTATAGCTCTTGCGTGTTTTGTATTAGAAACTGATCGATATGATTTTCTGTGGTTGTAGATACTAATAGATGGAAGAAGAAGAGACTTCTCCCCCTCCCCCTGCCGAGCCTTCGTCTTCCGGGGACTTTTCTCTGCCCCGGAAGGGTATTCTCAAGCGTCCGTCCCTGCGATCCCAGCTGGAGGCTCGTGACTCCCTCGCTCCTCTTCCTCGGCGTTCCCCTGATCGGGCTGCTTCTGCCTCTCGCATTCCGAAGCTCTCTGTTACCTGGTGGGAAAAAAATGCAGGTAGTGCAATTTCCTTCTTATTTTTTAAAACCTAATCTGAAGAAAAAAGGATGAATGTACTGAGTGCCTTCCAGTTGCCTTCTTCGGCGACACTTCGGACGAGAAAGACACGGACTCGGAGGCTACGATGGCAATGTCTTCGATGCCCGGTCTGTCCCTGGCCGACTCGCCTTCCTCCCTCGATCTCAACCTGATCCCTGGCGGAGTCGGCCGCTCCCCCTCTTCCTCCTTCGACTCCGAATTCCAAGAGGACGCCGTCTCCGTTGGCTCTTCCAATGGCAGCGCTGCCTCTTCCGTTGTCGGCCGCTGGTGGATAGCCAAAGATACACGGTTAGTGTTGAGATTGTCGATGTTGAAGCTGAGAGCGTGCTCTCTTGAGATTCGTTCCTCACTGTGAGAAGCGAGGCTGCAATCATGCTGGCCATGAAGAGGGTGGAGACTATCTCACTCCTACTCAGCGGAGGTCCAAGGAGATCGCAGAACTCAAAAAGGAACTCAAGAAGGCACAGGCAGAGAGGGACGAGAAGGAGACTCATCTCATTCAACTCAGAGCTAGGATTGATAATGTCAGCCTTTTATATCTCTCTCTTTCTCTTTCTCTCTCTCTTTCTCTCTCTCTTTCTCTCTCTCTCTCTCCTCTTTTGTGGCCTCCCACATGTTGAGGATTCCTCGAGGGACTTAGCTAGGCAACTAGAAGAAAACAATTTATGACCCCTGCGCTTCGGAAAAAGCAATTTGAAGATTGAACGCCTGAATTCGGAGGGCCTGGTGATGAGTGAGAGGCACACGACAATGGCAACGAATCGACAACTCGCAGCAGCTTACGAGGCAGAGAAGAAGGCACTCGAGAGGAGACACGCAGTCAGAGTCAACCAACTCATCAGAGAGACTCTCGTCGCCAGGTCATTTCCACTCTCTCTCTCTCTCTCTCTCTCTCTCTCTCTCTCCCTCCCTCTCTTTCTCTCTCTGTTCTCCTCTCGCTCTCTCTCATCTTTGACCACATCTGGCTTTTATTTCAGAGAAGAAGTTGGCCGTCTCAGCATCCGAGTTGCAGAGTTGGAAGCGAACGAGAAGGACTTAGAGAGCAGAGAGTTTAGAGAAGCAGAGACGATGACGGAGGAAGAACTCTACGCCATGCCGATTAGACGTGAGCTTTCTTCTTCCTCTTGTTCCCACTCTGATGAGGAGAGTACCTTTCAGCCCCTCTTCTTTTGCCGGGAGTGGCTGGCGAGTCTGTCTCTCCCTCCGCTCCTCTCTCTCCTCCTGGATCTCTCTTTCCTGCTTCCGCACCAATTTCCCCCACATCTGCAGATCCGGTGAGCATGCAGCAGTATATTAGCAGGGAAACCGCCAATCAGCTCCAGGTTACAATTCTTCTCGTTCAGTGTATTGCTCTTTCCAGACATATTAAAAAAAAATTCGTTGAATTGAATAATGGGTTTATAGTTAGGCTAATAATTTTGTTATGTGAAGGCCTACCGGAACGAAGCGTGCATTTGGAGAAGCAAAGCAGCGCAGCTCGAGATTGTTGTCAGAGAACATCTGGTGAAGGCGAACGAGCAGGAGCTCGCTCTCTCCCACCAACTCGATCAAGTTCGCAGAGAATGCGAAGGACTCAGGGATATGGTTTGTTCTCATTCTCTCTCTCTCTCTCTCTCTGTCTGTCTCTCTCTCTCGCGCTCTTTCTCTTTTACAGCTTCGTGAACGGGAAAGTGAAGGAATGGCCGACTCGGGTATTGAGAATCCGGCGTCTTCGTCACCACAAAGAAACGTGCGAATTGGCGTAGGGAAGGCCCCGCCCCTTCCTCCCCCGACTGACTGCACCAATGAAGGATGCCTGGAGACCAGCAGAGCACTCGTCAAACTACAAACTGAGGTTAGCATCTATTCGTAAATGCAGTTAGTCGAGAAACGACATATTAGCAATGTATCATTCTTGGGGTCGCAATCATTTCTTTCAGCTGGAAAATATGCGAATTCGAACGGATGATTTGGAGAGGAAAGTTCCGACTCTCCAGGAAGATCTACGGGTAAAACTTTTTTTGTGGTTCTAGAGAGGTAGCATTTAATTAACATCACTGGGCATATCACAGGAGGCTGAAAACAATATCTCGACGTTTCAATCAAGATTGGTCGATGCGACAAAGGAACAAGAGAAAAGCGAAGCCGAGCGAGCGGCGGCTGACATGGTCATCTCCAGGTTGCAGGTCAGGTTGGAGGAGGAGAGGGAACCGAGTAAGAAAGAGTCGCCCTTTAACTTGTGTTTCAGACCGACAAAGAGACTCTTAACAAGGCAGTGACATATCTGGAAGAGCGAATGCAAGTGTACCAGAACATCATTCTTGACCATGAATTGGTGGTGCAAGATGAGAACACCGCAGCGTGGAGGAGAGGATTTGTCGATCCTAGGTTTCAATTCTTTATAGCCTGACTGTTGCAATCGCATGCCACTCCTCTGCAGATACCACATCAGCGTTTCGAAGCGTGTGCAGACTTCGCTGACCTGCGCAGACCTTGACCAGCACCACAGCGACTTGGACGAGGCGCATCACAAGTTACGGGTATGCATTGTGCTTCTTCTCTTTTCTTACTCTTTTTCTTTCTCTACTTCTCTGTAGCTTACAAAATAGTTCCTCAGTTATTGGACGAGGAGATGTCATCGAAGAATGCAAACTTGCACTCTCGATTTCAAGAGATCGACGCTAATTTGATAGCAAAAACTACTCTCGTCGACACTCTTTCCAGGTTAGCATTTTGGTTTTTCTTTTACAAATGTGTTATAATATTTTTTCGTGTCTGCAGGCAACTTTCCGAGGCCCAGAGGGAAATGAAAAGAAATTTGGAGAAGCAACAACAAGAGAGAGATGAACACAATATCGCGATAACTAAGGCCAGCTTGGCTGCTGAGGTTTTTATTCTTATTTTTCTAGTATTTTGCTTTTTCCTAATATCTTTGGGGAATTCCCCATTCAGCTGAGTTTTTTTTAAACGTTTTCCTCCTATCTCATTAGACTAAAGTTTGCTGTTATAACAGCGGATTCCTCTTCTGGAGTCTCGCGTTGCTCAACTGCAGCAAGAGAATGCAGGAATGGAACTTCGAGTGGCGGAAGCCCGCGAGGAATGTGAAAAGGCACTCGAAGATGCACTCGCCGAGGCACTTAAAAAATATGCTGAGCAGAGCAGGTCAGTGTACTAGTTACAGTATCTTAATTACCTTTTTTCTGCTAGTTTCCCGGTTGTACTATGTTTCAATGCCCTGGTGCGAAGGGGCACTATTAGAGGGAGAAGTTCTGATGGAAAGAAGGGGAACTATTTTCGATGTCTTTGTCGACCAAGTAATAAAAACAAGCTATCATTAACTTTTTGTTGAATAGATTTTTTTTTTCTAATAAAGGGGGTACAAATAGAGAAAATACGACGATTGATATGTCTAGTTAGATAGTTTTTTTCTGGTGTGATTGGATTGATATTACTAGAGAAAGTCAAATACGATTTCTTTGCGTGGATCGTTAAATGAGCTGTTGCAGGTACTGGAAAGACAAAGTGGCAGGCTACGAAAGGCAAATCAGCAATGCAAAGGTAGGAGAGTAGCAGAATATGAAATATGAGGGCCATTAAAAGGATTTCTTTCTGCAGAAGGAGATGGCTCAGCTGAGTCGAGAGAAGGAAGAACAGCGATTGGCTGCGAAGGTGGAGAAGGCGGAATTGGAGAGGAGACTCACTTCCAGCATTGCTCATGTCGAAGAACTCTCACACAAAGTTCGTTTTTGTTGCCTTTCTCCATCTCCCTGTCTTTTATTCACATTGTCTCGTTCTCTGTCTTCTCTCTGTCTTTTGTTTCTCTGGTTATCCTGTGCCACTCTTGCTTGACTGCTTGATGTACAGCTGCATCGGCCGTCTCGCGACGTGCAATGCGAAGCGAAGCCTCGACAATGCTCCAAGTACGTGGCCTGCAGGCCGCATGCGAAGACGAAAGAAACGCAAGTCGAGAAGGTCTGACTTGCTCTTGACTCGTACATCTGAAGAGTGTTGCCCCTTGAGGATGATCTGCCGGATGACGAGCGCCTTCGAGTTGCCCAACTCGACCTCTCCACAACCAAGCGGCAGCTTCATGTTCTTCAGCAGAAGCTCATCGCTACTCTGGACGAGAAGGTCGGTTATTCTACTCCTTTCATCACTAAGGGCGGAGGCCTTTTAGATTTGATGGCCTCGATAAGATCATTAATGTGATTCATTATTTACTTAAAGTGAATTGTTAGAAAATCTCCAGTTTTTTGGAGACATCTATTGAAATGGAATTGGTTGCCACAAATAGCTTAAGACAGTTGCGTTGTTCTTCAGCAGGAGCAGCGATTCCGCGTGCGCGCCCGCGTCGCTTCCTGCGATGCGTCTTCCCGCGATTCGGACAGTCGAGCAGAGACTTCCGCCGCCTCCACCGAGAGAGCATCCAGCCAGAGGAGAACTGCCAGTCGTGAGCATCGTTAGAGATACTGCTTTTATACCTTTTTGCTTCACCTTATGTTCATTCTCAATAGATTATTGATATAATTAGTAGTAGAGACTAGACTGAAGTCTATGCTCGTTCTATTGATGGCAGATATATATACGTTGACCACTTGCAGGTCTGACGACTACCAGCTCAGCCTCTGGGAACGAACTCGAGGAAGTGATTCAACTAAGGAGTAGAAATGCAGCTCTGCGAGAGGAAGTGAAAGTACTCGAGGAGGAGAAGACAAGACTAGAGAGACGTGGAAAGGACAAAATCAAGCAACTCATCCGGGAATTCGAGTCGCTGAGGAAAGAGTTGGACCAGGTCTACTTTTTCTCTCTTCTACAGATATATTCTAGAGTGCGTGAATAGAAAGGGATTCTTTGGGATCAAAGGTGGTTTCTCCTTGGCCGGCAACTGCATCCTCACACATAATGACATTTCAATTCCTTCTTCCCTTAGACATTTTTCTTATCTTACCTCCTAGAAAAACTAGTTCTTCGCGCAGGAACTGACGGAGAAGGCGACGGAGAAAGCGTGGCTCGCCACTCGAATTGAGAATCTTGAGTCGGCAAATCGGCAACTCCAAGCCAGGCTGGATGGGCTGCAGAGAATGAAGGAACAACCGCCTCCCCTCCCTGCAGAGAGATTCCCCGCCTCTGCCATCAGGTTATTTACTAATTATTTAATGTTTCTGCTGTGGATCATTAATCTTCAGTATATTTTTAAGGAAAACGAAGTCGGAATGTGAACTCAGAGAAGAAGGAGAGTCCGGAGAAGCAGAGAGAAAACGACTCAAGGCTGAAAATATTGCTCTTAGCAGGTTGGTGTTGACTATTGAAATAATGAACTGGGTGATTGCGTGTTATGGAGGGTTGTGAAAAAGAGAGAGAGAGAGAGAGAGAGAGAGAGAGAGAGAGAGAGAGGAAGAAAGTGCATGAGTAGCTAGGAGAGTGGAGTTGGTTGGAGTGAGCAGCGTCGAATGCGGCAGTTGCTGCAGCAGACTGCGGCTGCGGTCAGCTCCGCCTCCTCCCGGGCCACTCTCTCCCCCGCATTCGCCGATCTCGTTCGAGACCTCAATCATGTCCGTTCTTATCAAATACATTATCTCAATCATTTCTCACCTCTCTTCTCTTCTCTTCTCTTCTCTTCTCTTCTCTTCTCTTCTCTTCTCTTCTCTTCTCTTCTCTTCTCTTCTCTTCTCTTCTCTTCTCTTCTCTTCTCTTCTCTTCTCATATCTTCTCTCCTCTTCCTCTTCCTCTTCCTCTTCCTCTTCCTCTTCCTCTTCCTCTTCCTCTTCCTCTTCCTCTTCCTCTTCCTCTTCTCTTCTTTTCTCTATTCACTCCTTACTCTATTCAGGTGAAGACGGATCTTGAGAAGGCGTTAGTTGAGTTGGATGTAGAAGATAAGGCAGCGAGGACTCTGCCGTCCGTTCTTTCTTCAACTGCGCTTTTTTCAGCAAATAGTCAATATCCTGAGGTATTTCAATTTTCTTATCTATTCAGTCAATATCTGATCCAATAATATCGAATGTATTTATTGACAGCAAATTCTGGCGACTGTAATGACGGATTGGAACAACGATGAAATAGATAGATTAGCAAGAGATTTGCAACGATCGCGTCAAGAGAGGCAGGCACTCAAGGTTGCATTCATTCAGCTGCATTGTATTAGTTTCTTGTGGATGACTTATTCTTAGTTGATTAGTTCAGTTACGCGTGGACAGACTTTCCCGCAATCTGAGAGCGGCGACCACCGAGTTGGAGATGTACAGGAAGGAGACTCGAATTACAAATGCAGATGGACTTCCCCTCATCAGCAAGAGTAGATCTACCGTTGATCTATCACGAGAATACGTCGATATCGAAGAGTGCCGGCGGTCAGTGTTTCCTCTCCAGCCAGTTATTTATTCTGTTTATTTAATAAAACTAAATGTGAAAATAATTTTGCTTCCAATAACACCTTGTTGGTGTTGGAAAGAAAATATAAAATCGGAAATAGAAGAAAAAGCAACGAAAAACAATAATATTTAATATATTTTATCTTGTAATGCAAATTGTGTTTAATTTCAGAAATAAATGGGCCAATTCTCTATAAAACTAATTTAGTTTGCAAGAGAAGGCGGGTACGATGTTCCGTGAGCTGACTCGCCTCAGGGCCAACACAACTCAGCTGCTGGCAGAGAAGCGAGAGTTGCGAGTTGAACTCGCCATGCTCAGAGGCGAATTCGAACTGCTCAACTGCCAGTTCCATGAGAAAACTGGGAAGAGTATTGAACTGCCGCCAAAGGATTCTTTGTAAGCCGTGGAAAAGAGTGATGGAATGAGTTGAAAGCATGGATCAGGAATAAATTAAGGAGAGAGAACTGAGACTTCCCTATTTTTAAGAAGAGTGGAGCGGGGGCGAACGGCTAGGAAGAACTCGGCCGAGTTGCCCCCACGTCGCTGGAGTGGCCGGGATTCGTCAAAGGAACGACCACCAGGAGACCCCTTCACGACCTCAAGAGCCCCCTCTCAGGCCCGTTTTTCTCTCTCTCTCTCTCTCTCTCTCTCTCTCTCTCTCTTTCTCTCTCTCCTCTCTCTCCCTCCCTCTCCCTCTCCTCTCTCTCTCTCTCTCTCTCTCTCTCTCTCTCTCTCTGTCTCTCCTTCATTTGAAAGTATAGTGTTCTCCCTAATGAATGTTATGGTATAGGTGGAAAGAGTGTCCGCGACAGTGCGGGCCCCTTCTTATCCTGCCACTATAACCAGATCAGAAGAGAGGAAGAGACGGGTCAGGAGCGAGAGCAGAAAACGAACGAGGCACGATGAAGCTCTTTCGCTCTGCTCTGCCCTGCCGACTACATCGCAATCTGTGAGAAAGATCTCCTTTTTTGCGAAATGCTTTTCCAACAACGAGAAAAAGTAGAGAAAAAAAAGTGTATTGTGCTTTAGGATGCGGCACCTTCAGGATCATCTCTTCCGATCGACCAAAGGAGAGTTGCCCAGTTAGTTTATTTTTAATTCAAGAAAATATCACTATTGTTTTGCTCTTTGTTTAGAAGATAAATACTGTATTTGAAGCACAAAATTGAATGAAGTCGTGTGTTTGCAGGCTCGGAATGTCTCATTCGTGGCATTGCAACTCAGAGGAGAGTGAGGAAAGAGAACAGAGAAGGGCTTCCAGAGTCATCTCACTTAGGGAGAAAGTCGGCCGACTCGCTGCCCAGAACAGACAACTGCAGGTTCGTTTCTGCTTCTCTTCCTGCACAGGAGTCCCTTCTCTTAGGAGCAGCTGAAAGCAGTGGAAGGGCGAGGGGTGCGGACGGCCTCGCCAGTCTTCTCTGCCTCTCGCTCGGCTACTCCCGTTGCTCCCTCTGCCAAGGTACATTCCCTCCTTTTCTTTCGCATCCCCCCTTTCCCTGCTTGCTCCTTTTCCTAGTCGTATTTTTGTTCTCATGCAATTCTTGTCATATTCAGACGGAGAGATGTCGCACCGCGAGTGTCGAAGCTGAGATTCGCGAAAGAACTGCCGTCGAAATTGCTCTTCAGCAGGCGGATGCTCTCAGAAGTGAACTTCAGAATGAAGTGGCGCTCCTCTTCCTCTCATTTGATATTCCTTCATTGTCTTCATTGTCTTCGGACTCTCTTTTCATCTAATCCTATCCTCCCTCCGTTGTAGTTGACGGAAACTGCCTCTCGTCTGCGAGCGCGTGAAGAGGAACTGAAGCAGCAAATCGCTGTCTGGCAGTCCGAGAAGGGGGACATCCTTCCGAAGCTTGAAGAGGAGAAGACTGCTCTTGAGCAAAAGGTTTGCTATTTATTTAAGAATACATTTCTCGCCTATTTTTAGCCTTTTTATGTTCTCGATCTGTCATGGTTTGGAGTGAAATTGGTCTTTCCAGCTTCGTGAATCAGGGGAAAGAGAGGCTGACTTGGCATCGAGAATGCGACTGCTGCAGACTCAGCTGGAACTCTACGAGAAGAAACTCAGCGATGTCGAGGAGGAGAGAAAGGAAATGTATCTCGTCATGTTCAAGAAGGGACAGCAAGCTGCTGCCATGGGAGTTAAAGAGGTCCGTCTCTCTCTCTCTATTCTCTCTTTCTCTCTTCCCTCTCTCTCTCTCTCTCCCTCTCCTTTCACTCTCACTAATTCCTCCGCAGGAGGGCAAAGTAGACGAGATGACAGAAGAGCGAGTTGTGCTGCGGTTCCTTCACGATGCTTTCTACTACTTTCTACTGAACAAGGGTGATTCCAAGGAACATCTCCAGGTTGGATTTCTCTCCTTCTTTTCTTTATGAATAGCAGTAAGCCTGCTGTTCTTATCTCTCTGTTCCCGATTCTCAGGCTATGATGACAATGCTCAACTTCACTCCAGACCAGAGGGAAGAAATCGCGAAGAAGCATCGTGGAATCCCCTCTGGCCACCTTCCCCATTAGATTGCCTTCTACTAACCGGTGTCCTTTCACATTCTTTTCATTTTTTTATATATATTTCTTTTCTTATTTGTTCGAATACTATCTAGTCTCTACTTTTTGATCTCTAAATATTCCATGATCTCGTCCTTTCTGCCTTTCCGTAAACAAAGTTTCTTGCATTTTAGTGATCTCTGCTGTATATTTTGCACGATTTTAAGTTAATAGATTTATGCCAGTTCCTTAATCCTGTGACAGAGTAATCCGCTGCCTTTCGCGAATGATCTCATATTACGCTCCAAGTCAACCCCTTCTCGTTTTACCAAAACAATTAGATTGTATCAATCACTTTGCATATCTGACAGGGTAATTAACAGCTTGCAGCATTTTTCTGTTGTTTCTGTGTCATATTAAGCGCGTGGCATTTTTTTTATTACTATAAACCGCATTTTAAAACAGTCATCGTTTTCTACCACAACTAATGAATTTTAATGGCTACAACGATTTTTTCAGTTACATTGAAGACTCTTCCTAGTCACCTTAGTCTGCAAGTAAATTGGTCGGTTAGTTAATACAGACAATATTCTAATGCATATACAGTTTGAACGAATTTACAAGTACGAGATCTCAGGTAACCAGCTGAATTTGGAAATGCACTAGGAAACTATGATAAATAGGCAAACTCCCTGAAATTAGTAGAGTACAACAATGAAACGAGTATAAATCTTACATGAATCTCAGGAATGTCCCCTTCCCTCGGGTCGTCCCATCCTCTTCGTCTCAGAAGGAGTAGGCGTGGCCCGAATGTTCCCGCCCCTTGGCCTGCCCCGCCCTCTTCCTCTTCCCACTGGTGCGCTTTTCATGGAAGATGAATCGTCGCTGCGCTCCTGTTTAAAGAACAAACAGTAATTATGATTACGGTAAAGATTGAAAACCAGATGCCAACAAATATGTGGTAAAAAGTGACAATGAGAGAATTCCTGTAGAGAAGAAGTGAAGAGTCGACAGGAGGGGGAAGAGCGAGGTCCGCTGTCTTCTTGTCCAAGTAGTTCATTCTGAATGTTCCAAGTTCTGCATGTAATACTTGATATGTGATAGAAAAGACAACGAGAAGCTGACATTGCTTGCCTGTCTTGCTTCAGTAGTTTGTAGCTGAATTCTTGGAGTATCTCAAGGAAAGAGAGATTGGGAGGGACAGGCACTTCGCTTCTCTTCGCAGCTGGAGGTAGAGGCTCGACTTCCAAGGCGAAGAGAACTCCATCGCGGTGGATGAGAGCGAGGGGATCGCGGTTCTTGATGTGATCTGAACCAAGAGCGGCCGAGAGACGGCGGGCCAATTCACGAAGAGAAGAGAACTCGGCTGACTCGGCCGAGAGACCTCCTGCCCCCGCTTCTCTCTCAAATTATAGACATTTCAGAATATCCAAAGATAACTGCAAAGCATATTCAAAGATCAAAGGACAACAGTTTTCCCATCGACTGACTTGCGCGTTGTCGAAGGCGCACTCAAGGGCTTTGATTATGCAGCGGGCATTCTGCATCTTGTCCATTTCTCTGGTCTTGCAAAGAAGAAGCTTGAGGATGTCGCCAAAGTCTTGGTAGAACTGAACTTCTTCTGTTATGGATAAGCGAGAAGGGAGAGGGGGAGGGGAGGAGCGTGCCTTGAGATAGTGAGTGAGCAGAGGAGCGGCGTGCGAGAAGTCGAGAACCCCGTGCATGACGAGCTTGCAGAACTGCGCGAGGAGACTCCTCTTCTTCTGTGTCAATTCAATCTCGGCAGCTTGCTCGAGAGGCGCCCCTCCTGACTCAGCAAACACGTTGTCTTCCACGAACGTCAGCATCTTCTTCGCCAGGTCCTGCAAAAGACCTTTCCTAAGCTGGTTGCTTCCTTCTCTTCAACTCTCAGTCTTCATTCAATTTGAACCTCGCATTAGAATGCTCAAACGCTATAATTATTTCGAAAATGAAATAAATCTGACATCTTTGACTTGGAGATGGAGTCCGCGCAAGGAGTCCGAACCAAGGGCATCCATGTTGAAGCAGATGAGAATATCTGCCAGCCATTTGAAGGCCTGCAAGAGGAATTCGTTTATCCGAGAAGTGGCAGCCAAGAGATTCTCACCGATTCGACATTCGATGCGAAGTGAGAGAGAATTCCCTCAAGAACTTGCACAAAATGGTCACGCTTCTTCTTCAATTTCTTGATCGCATCCTTCAATTAAGGAAATAGCCTTCGGTAAAAGAGAAAGGAAAAAAAGAGTAGCGAAAACCTGCTTGGCCGACTCCTCTTTGGAGATTCGCTGTAGATCATAGAGAAGACAGAGTGCGAGAACGTGGATGGCAACGTCGAGGACCTCCCTCCCGCACGGCTTCCCCTCCGAGATCGCCGCCACCACTGGCATCACTGTCTCCCACAGGTCGCCGCGACGAATATCAATGTGTCTACAAGAATGGTGTCTCTTTAAAAAGAGTAATCATGCAGCACTACCTAATGGATAAAAACCCACCTTCTTGTATCCTTTAAAAACGAAAATCTCAAAGCTAAGAACTACATCTTGTTTAGAATAAACGGAATACACACGAGAGTACAGCAGCCATCTTGCGGAAGGCGCTGAGAAGAGCGGCCTCGTCTTCCTCGTCCAACTGCCTCTCATTCTGGAAGCGAGCGATGGCCGTGCGCAGCTCCAAAGAAAGCGAGTCCACCAACTGAAGGAGAATACCGCAGCTGCAGCTGGCCAATCACATCACGAAGTAGAAACTGACTCCAATGCGGAAGGACTCGGTCTGCTGATTGGTGAGAGTGTTCGTCATGAGATAGGCGATGAGCTCGGCGGTCATCGACAGAATCTCATCGTCCGCGTGCCGCTCCATCACATCTTTCACTGCTTCCATCAGCATTTGAAGATTCTCAAACATCCAAAGTACAATTGAGCTCGTTCTCTCATTCAAATACAAACCCTTTCGCCATGACTAGACATGTAGACATCGAGAAGGAAGTGCAGTGGAAGGCCCACCAGATTAGCCACTTTCTCTCGATCAGCGATGAACTGCAAAGTAGTACAGAAATTATTTGAGCGATCTACCTTAACTTATAATGAAAGTGAATATTAGCAATAAACCCAGCCTTGTTGATGAGAAGAGGAATGGCAGGGATGAGCACTTCACTGATGCGAACCCGTTCCTCCCTGAGAGTCTTCAGTTCCTTGGCATTGGCAGGGGCAGGCGCCCCTCCCCTCTTCACTGGATTCCTCCCCACCGGAGACTCTCCAGTTGCCCCTTGGCGGACAGAACACGACAGAATATCCAGGAGCTGCGTTTCCGATCCCTCGGCTATAGGATATAATATTCGATGAATGTCGCATACAATCAAATGATCTCTAGGATTTCCTTCAACTCTAATTTCATTAAAATGGTCCGGCAATGTAAATCAATATTAAGGCATCATTCCTGATCATTAGGATAAACTGAAAAATTAAACCAAATATCTTCCTGTGCTAGTACAAGTGATATTTCGGTACTCAGGATTCCACAAGAGGCTTACCATCATCACTGAGAAGGAGGTCAACCATTACTTGGTATTCCTTCAGCATAGGATTCGTCTCGATCAGAGCATCCACCAGATAAGATGCGTGGTCGTGCACCTACAATTCAATTTAAGTTGAGACAAATTTTAAGTATTTCTTATGGTTAGAGGATTGATGGGGACAAATAATGAAAAAGAATAAAAAGGAAATGAGCAACCTCTCCTTCGATGAAGAACTGCACCAGATCGAGGATGCGTCGAGCACATTCCTCGCGTGAGTTGGACGAGACTTGGAAAACTTTGGTGTTCAGGAACTCACCGGCAGCCACGGCCAGGGCGCGCTGGTTAGCGTACACTTGCTCGTAGACGGGAACGCAATCCTTCACTGTCAGCAGAGATGGGAAGAGTCTCAAAGAGATCTTTCAATCTAAGAAGCATTCGCAACGATGATTCAGCCTACCGATAAATGTTAGTGATAAGATGGCAGGCCTTGATGGCCACGTCGCTCTCTCGATCCATCACAATAGTCACTAAGCGGTCCTTGAATTTGAGAGTGAAGAGTTCGAGCTTTGCGGAGAAATCAGATCGAGAGTAGAGAGGAAGAAGCGTAGTCAAACACTTTCCACGCACTTCTGGAACCTGCAACAACATCTTTTTAAATTTAAATAATACATCTATAAAATAAAGGTTCCTGGTAATCGAACCTTATCATGAAGAGACCATCCAATGTACTTGAGATAAGAGTCTTCGAGGAAGAAGTCGGGGTAGACATCGACCCAGTTCCCGAGTTCCTGGATGCACAGGGAACGGATGTCTGGAAGAACATCACGGTATCTGTGCACGAAGACACTCTTAAAGATGAACTGCAGCATCTGACGGACATCCTCCGTCCGCTCCTCGATCTGCAAGGATAAATCATTCAATACGGGACACAAATGATTCTTGGATGGATGGCGAGCACAAACCTCGGCCTTCTTTTGAATGAGCGCACTGAGCTTCTCGCTCGTGGCCTTTTGCTGTTCCACCTTCGATTTCTCAGCCTGGACCTGCTTCTGGTTTCGGTCTTTCAACAATGTCAACTCGATTGTCACGTCCACCAGAGCAGACGAGATCTTCATCGCTGAAGTAAATTGTGATTTTGAATCAGATCACACAAAGCGATTTAATGACAATTCTTAATAGTTTTATAATTGATAATAGGACAAAGATACTCTAAGCAACCAAATATGAAAAACAAGCAATCGAAAATAGCAAAAGAACCTGCAAATGTAGAAGTGTGGCGGAAAGCACGAACTTGGCTGTCAGCCAAGCCAGTGAGAAGCTGAATGACTGAATCCATCATTCGCTGATCGAAGATAATTCCAGACTTGCACTTGCCAACAAGCAGCTGAAATTAAGTACCTTTCAATTTTTTTTTAAACGATGATGTAGTGCAACAACTGATGTTAAAAATACCGCTCAAACAGCTACAACAGTAGTAAATAAGTGAAAATGTCACCATGAGCATATCTGCAAAGTTGGCCCGAAACTTCTTGTACTGAGGACCGGACATGACTAGTGGGTAATCACCACTTTCTTCATCAAAATCCTCAGTCATGCGGCGAATTATATCTCTGGAATTTAGCGGGTGTTAATTAATTTCTAATTTCTAAAGTCCATGCAGAAATCTATTACAGGTCTGTCACAGAAAAACAAACTTGTATTCCATGGTTGCCAGCATTTGACTGTCCAACATTCCCTTGCAGCCACAAGCAGAGATGAAGAACTGTTGCAAGGCTATTAGAGCCTTGTCCGAGTCATTCTCGTAAGCACTCACCCACTCATCGATTGCTCCCTTAAAAAATGCCCATAAATGTCAGTGATTGCTTCAGCTTATTAAAAAAAAAAAGTCAAAACAAAGATCGGGTAAAAATGTTAATAGTGATATGTCAAGATGAAAAAAAACCAGAATGAATCGGCAGGTCAACCTCAAGATTACGGCCATTCTTAACAGCTCCGAAGAGGCCTCTGTCCTCAGTGTCACTGCCCGGAGGACGTCTCAGCCCTCCTCGACCTCCTCTCCCAGACGTCCCGCTTCCACGGGGACGGCCACGCTTTGCAGGCTTAAAGGTAATAAACAGTTTCAAGACACATCACAATTAATCTCATTTCTCTAAAGCAAAAACAAGCCGACAACGCATACTGTAATACTGAAATCGGATGCGGTGCCATCCTCGTGGACAACGCGTCTCTTCCTGCCTCGCATGCTTGCAGAGGGAGAGCGGAAAACCGCGTCGTCATGAACTTCTTCTCTAAAACAAAACCCAAATCACAGCTCTTACTCTCACGAAAAGCGGCCTCAACGGTCACAATAAGAACATAACAACTGCTTTGCCATAAGAATGGACTGAACCGTGCTTACACGTGTTTGACGCCAGTTCCCGAAGAATTCAACTCAGCGTAGTTGACCTTCGGACCACCGCGAGTGTTCATCCGAGTCGGAGAATGAGATTCATCACTCGCAGAGGATTCCATCTCTTCCAGGAAGTAATTCTTATCACGATTCTTGGATTGAAGTAAGCTTTCGTTCTAAGCTACTACAATACATGCTATGCTCAAAGGAAACAATTGACTGCAACAGTCGAACTCATTAATAGGCGAAGAACTAGCATATAAACATCTTTAACACAAAAAACATCACAAAATAAAATAAGAAATTCAAATTCCGCGCATTTGGAGTTTTGCCAGACTTTGAATTAGAAATCGCGTAGAGACCATCGAACCGCTCTCGCGTGAAAGTGCAATGAAATTTCGTGCGTTGCGGCTTTCACGGGGCTCATAATTTTCAAATGTATGAAGCTCTGCTCGCATGTAATTTCAGCTTATTATTTGTGACGGAGGAGGTGTGATTCTTTAGAGCCATGGACGAGGAGCAACTTCTTGACTACGAAGAGGAGGAGCAGGAGAACAATGACGCCGCCAAGACCGAAGCGGCCGCCGGTGGAGACGCAAAGAAAATCAAGGTTCTGTTTGTCGGGCCTCCAAGTTCATTCTTGGGTCTATTTTATTCATCAACCACATTAACAGGGCACCTACGCGTCTATCCACAGCAGTGGTTTCCGCGATTTTCTCCTCAAGCCAGAACTTCTCCGTGCTATTGTGGACTGCGGCTTCGAACATCCTTCCGAGGGTTTGCCTTTATATTTTATTTTCTTACTTATCACGGAGAGTTTGCGCAGTGCAAGTGCGACACTTAGATAAAAATCTAAGAAGATAGAATCTCAAAAATGACATAAAGGGAAATCGTGCTGAGAGCCTGAACATTTCAAATATTTCTATTTAGTGTTACCGTATTCACTCGAAATTATGATGCACTTGTGATTTTTGATGCTGCACTAAAATCTTTTAACATGAGGTCCCTTAATTTAGTGTTACCGTAAATGCATTAGTGTTACCCTCTCTTCAATTCATGGAATGTCGATATACGCGGCACTACCCACACACAGCAGTACACTAAAATGTTCTCTAAGTGTCGCCTTGACACCCCGTGCTTATTCAATAATCTTAATTTGTTCCATATTTTATTGGTTGCATTGCAGTCCAACACGAATGCATCCCGCAAGCAATACTCGGAATGGACATTGTGTGCCAAGCCAAGTCTGGAATGGGAAAGACTGCTGTCTTCGTCCTCGCAACTCTGCAGCAGCTTGAGCCGGTGGATGGAGAAGTCTCCGTCCTCGTCATGTGCCACACTCGAGAGCTGGCCTTCCAGATTTCGAAGGAATACGAGCGCTTCTCCAAGTATCTTCCCAGCACCAAGGTTGTCCTTGGACTGGGATGTTGTATATGGCTCGATTTGCTGTGTTCAAGGTCGCTGTTGTCTTCGGTGGAATCCCGATTAAAAAGGATGAGGAGATGCTGAAGAACAACACTCCGCACATCATTGTCGGCACTCCTGGCAGAACTCTGGCTCTTGCTCGCTCGGGTGCACTGAAACTCAACAAAATCAAGTTCTTCGTTCTCGACGAGTGCGATAAAATGATCGGTGACGTTGGTGAGTTGATTAATATATTTGATATTTGAGATAGATTTTGCTCTAATCCTTACCATTTGAGTTTCCATTGTTTCTAGACATGCGGACGGACGTGCAGCAGATCGTGAAGAGCACCCCTCAGGAGAAGCAAGTCATGATGTTCTCGGCGACTCTTCCCAAGGAACTCCGCGTCGTCTGCAAGAAGTTCATGCAAGATGTAAGCGGTGACCGGCCTGAGCGAGGCGTGGATTCGCAGCGTTCTCCGTACTTCTCGTCCCTTTTACCTCTCCCTTTCTCATTCTCTGCCCGACTCCCCAACCCTCGTTTTCCATCTCATGCGAACACTCGAGTCGTGTGACGACTCGGTGAGATTGGAGGAGAGCACTTCAGGTTACTTTTTTTAAATCTTTTATTTTCGACGTAATGTTTTCTCCGATAAACCGAACAGCTTGAAACAGTGTTCGTTTCCAGGCATGCGCTGCACCCGCAGCCCCCTGGTACTCTCCTCCAGCGTTGTCCTTCTGCCCACTGCTTGGCCTGGCACTCCACGGACAATTTGCTGCCGTTGCGCCTCGAGAAGCTCGATCCCCGTTTGAGATGGACTAGAATAGAGCGTGTTTGGTGGGAGGGAGTAAAAGAGAAGAGAAGTGCGCAGACGCTTTGCTTCTTCGTTTCCTTCTTTGCTGAAGCGTGAATTGTTCAGCCCATGGAAGTGTACGTTGACGACGAGGCGAAGCTCACTCTGCACGGTCTGCAGCAGCACTACGTTAAGCTGAAGGAGACTGACAAGAACAAGAAACTCCTCGAGTTGTTGGATCTTCTCGAGTTCAATCAGGTTTGTCCAGTTATCTCTTCCTTATTTTGCCTTATCCAACTCTCCTTCCTTCAAGGTCGTTATCTTCGTGCGGTCGGTGCAGCGTTGCATTGCCCTGCAGACTCTTCTCTCCGAGCAGAATTTCCCTTCGATCGCCATCCACCGTTCCATGCCCCAGGAGGAACGACTCTCTCGTTACCAGTCCTTCAAGGATTTCCAGAAGCGAATTCTTGTGGCCACCGATCTCTTTGGCCGTGGAATGGACATCGAACGAGTGAACATTGTCTTCAACTACGACATGCCCGAGGATTCCGACTCGTACCTTCACCGCGTTGCCCGTGCTGGTCGATTCGGAACCAAGGTTTGTCTTATCCGGGAGAGTCCGTTGCATGCAAAAGTGTGATTGTAAAGTGCATTATAATGTAGGGTCTGGCGATCACTTTTGTATCGGACGAGAATGACGCGAAGACTTTGAACAGCGTCCAGGACCGCTTCGATGTCAACATCTCCGAGCTCCCAGAAGACATTGACGTCTCGTCTTACAGTCAGTTATCCTAGGCCGTCTTAATAAAAAAAGAAATCTGGTCATTCCGCTTAGTAATGCAGTATGTCGTCATTCAGTTATTCATTTTTATCTTTCAGTCGAGGGCCGCACCAACTGAGGAAACATCTCCAAGTCCTAATCAACGTTCTCCTCCTTATCTACGTTGTTGATTAATATTGTTTGGAACAGTGATTCTTGTATCTCTTCGCATGTTTTGCTGTTGCTTCTCAACTTCTGTATGCAGTCTATCCATTTTTTCCTTCTCAATGGTCTCATTATATTTATAAAAGTGTTGTATTACATCTTCCATGGTATTTATTACTCACAAATTTAATTAATTTCTCGTGAATTTTTAATTTTATAAATGAAAGGCCATGGCATATGTTTCTTGCACAACAGAGAGGTTTGGGAAACCTTTGCGATTTTTATATGGGATGGACCTGAGTATTGTGAATGGGAAGCTGTTGCAGGATGGTGGATAGGAAGGAGGGTTGGACGGAGTTTGGGGAGATAGAAAGCGGTGCTGCGCATGGCGGGCAGATGTCGGTTATCGTTCCTCCAATCAGTGAGATTGCCGCAGGTACGGGCTAGGGAGTCAGAAGGGATGATGTTTCAAACAGCAGTCAAGCATTAACTGTTCAGATCCAGCGAAGCTCGCAGTGCGCCACGTGGTGGGTGGCCCTGCCATCCCTGCCAGGGACGGTCCACAGGACAAGGAAAAGGAACTTTTCAGTGGGTATCTGATGACATTTTATTTGTCCACATTTTACAACTGTGCAGGAAAGTAATTGTGTGTGAGTTGCAGAGAATGGGAAGACGATCGTGAGTGTCTGGCCTGAGAATACTAGTTGTGCGTGGGTGTTGCCCCCTCGATACAATCCCTACTCGATGCCCTCCATCCTCGCTTCTCAAGGCATTCAGGTTCTCTCCTTGGGAGTACGGACTAGACCGTTTGTTTTCTTTTTCTTGTAGATGCTGCCCGATGACTACGTGACGGCTCTCGAGTTGATCACCAATGACTACCGTTTCCGATCGTTCGTTCTCTTCATTCTTCGTTTATGCTTGTTCTTCCTCTTGCAGATACTCTTCTTTGTATGGCCGTTTGCTTGCTCTTTGGATGACATTCTGCCTGGTTCTTCTTCTCATCGTTCTCTTCGCGAATCCCCAGGGAGGAGTGCCTGTCCTTGTTTTCTGCTTCACTTGGTGCGTCGTCGTCCTCATCGGCATTCTCATTTGCTGCGTCCTTCGCAAGCAGGTCATTCTTCTTTTCTTCAACTTCACCCTTGTATTCCTTACATGTTCTTGCTCTTCTTCGTTGATAACCATTGCTGATATCTTTCCGTTCTTCTCATATATGAACACAACAATATGAATGCTGTAGATTCGAGTTGGAATGCGCCACGCTGTCCAGTCTGCGAATAAGATTCTTCTCAAGCACAATGTCGTCGCGGGAGTTGAAGATCGTGGCCAGATCTCCTGCCACAAAGTCGTCGTTAGTTTCTTTCATTTATCTTGTGGTTTTCCAAATTTACGAACTTAAACTTTCCAAGAGTCGGCGTTTTTTTTATATGAGACATGAAATTGCGCTTGAGATTCACCTTTTCTACTTCGACGTTGCAAACTGCCAACGTGAAATCGAGCGGCAACTCAGAATCAGGGATACCGGAGGAGCGGTTCTGGCTGGAGATTCAATGAGCGCGGCAGGTGTGGATGTAGCGGAGCAGGCCAGGCAGCTCCTCCTCAAGTACAGCCAGGGATACGTCAAGGACAGCTGCCGGGTACGAGTATGGTCAAAAAGAAAGAACTTAACAGAAATCCGTTGCTTAATCGATTATGTGCTTGAGCAAAATGAGGTGTTTGATGAAACTGTAAATACTCTTCTAATTTCAGAACCGAATAATCTTCCCAACTCGTCCCAGTCTTGGCGTCAGCGAATTTGCTCCCCTCCACTGCGAGAAGAAGTACTGCTTCTGCCAGTACATCGAGAAGGCTAGTTGACAGCTCCACTTCTCTCATCTCTACAAAAGCTTATTTTTAGCAACACTTCAACCGCCGCCCCAGGAAGTGGTATGAACGTTTCGTTTAATTTCGGACACGGTCGGCGTTTAATCCGGTGGCTATCAAATGGCCAATTCGCACTACTAAATGTTACCCTGTCTACTAACGGATACTTAATTATGTAAATAGGTACTTATTGTTGGTGTTGGTTGCCTTATCTTATTCGATATTAACATAATAGTATGCATTTCGCATAATATTCGACGCGTAGGGATAGTAGACCAAGGTAATGAAGTTCCAAGTGCACTTAGCCCAACATCTGTAAATAATTTGAAATACTTACTGCTCATGATATCTTTTTACCCTGTTACGCTGCTCACGTTCTAAACCAGTGACCTCTAGACAAGCATTCCGTTCGTTCTTTCGGTGTTCATATCTATGACAAGGCATTGCGATGATAAAGGTGGGTATGGTTACGGAACGCACTTATTATTTGTTTCTGGTGATGCATACGCCTCCGTAAACCGGTACATGTGATGAAACTACTGTTTGGGATTATGTGTTTATATTTATTTTCTTTTATTTATTTATTTTTTAAATGTCTGTTTTTGTTCTATTTATATATTTCCAATTTGTTAATGCTCTTATTTCTAGAGAGTGAGTGGAGTGGCTTAGAATGCCTCTCCTCCGAGTGGCCGCGACCGAACTTCAACTAGAAGCAGTGCTCCTGAACGGCCAGTCATTCAGGTGAGCGGCCTCCTTATCTGCCACCTTTGCTCCCCTTCTCTCCTGCTCCGCGATGGCTGCTTTGGTTGCTGTTTGTGGATTGCCGGCATCAGGGAAGACCACTCTCTCTCGCCAACTGGAGAAGGAAGAGCCATCTCGCTTCTCTCTCTTCCACTTCGATGATGTCGCCAGTCTAGCAGAAGAGTCGGAGAGAGAAAGTAGGAGGAGAGCACAGAGAAAGATGAAGGAGAAGTTGAAGAGGGCGAAGAGCGAGGGGAGGCTGCTGCTACTTGATGACATCTTCTACCTGAGAAGCATGCGCAGGCCGCTGGCCAGGGCGGCGTTTGCTGAATCCCTTCATTTTCTCTGCGTCTTTGTTGAATGCGACATGGAGAAGGCGATTCAACGGGATTCGGTCAGGGAAAAGGCCGTGGGGGAAAAGTCCATTCGAAGAATCGCAGAGGAGATGGAGATACCGGAAGGAGAGGACGTTTTCATCTATCGAGGAGAAGAGGTGGAAGGGCTCATCACTTGGATTGAACACAAGATTCAAGAGGGTGGAACGGATAGGAAGCCTCAGATGGCGAAGACAGAGAAGGCTGGAAAGGAAAATATCGTCAGCGGAAAGAAGGATGAAATGGAAGCAAGACTGAGAAGGGCGGTAGGGAGAATGATGAGAGGAGGGGAAGCGAACGACGGCAAGAGAATGAGCAAGGCAAAGGCGATGCTCTTGAGAGAAATGGAAAAAGGCGAGGGACTGCGGATGAGGAGGAAATTGATGTCGCATTGCTTCGAATCTATCACTCTCTCTCTGAAGATGTTTGTTTTATCTTTTCTAAACTTTGAATAGTTGTGTAATATAGGATGTTTATTTAATATTTGCAGATGGGTTAACTGGAAGAGGAAGCCAGGAAGCTTTGTGGGAGTTGCGCGCAGTCGACTGTGGGTCCTGAAGCGGAAAGATGAGAGCACGATTGAGTATACGGTAGTGGGTAGACTCTCCGATGGGAAAGCAACGTGTTCTGACGATGAGACATTACGACATTATTTGCAGGTTTCGATTCCAAATTCCTTTTCTTAGTATTGTGTCATATCTGTTGAAACCAGTTTTTCATTAAGCTTGAAGTGTCGCTTGAAAAGTTGTATTCTGAATGGAGCAAGAACGAATTTGTTGCGAAACTGCTCGGCGGGAATACGAAGTTGAAAGGCAAGTGATTTGGTTGACGACATGTCATAAATATGAATTCCCATTGTTTTGTAGGAATACGAATACTTGCCCAGCCACCACTGGAGACTACTTTTGCTTTTATCTGTTCTGCCAATAACAATATCAAACGGATATCTCGTAAGCCCTATTCCAAATCATCCGTTTCTACGTAATTTTGAATTGTTACCACCGTTTCTTAGGTAAGAATATTTAGAGATGGTGAATCGTCTTGCGGAGTTGTACGGTAGCCGTTTCGTGGCCATTCCTAAGCACTCGTCAACCTTCGCTTCCATTCAAGAAGACCACCCCGAACTCGTCTTCGACTTCCCTTCGCTGGATCAGATGAATACTCTTGGAATGGAAGTCCAGCTCCGCAAAATGGCTTTTGGCTACCGCGCAGCGTATATCAGGTGCACGTCTTTTTTAAGCGATGTGAGGATCATCAGTCTGAAAGCGGGTCCGAAATGGAGCACCCACACTGTTTTTGGGCCTGAGTTGGGCGCTACCCCATACAGAGTTTGATCGTAAAACTCATTTCTACATTATCCTACCTACCCACCCACTTTTG
This sequence comes from Allodiplogaster sudhausi, assembly GCA_945643635.1. NCBI lineage: Eukaryota > Metazoa > Nematoda > Chromadorea > Rhabditida > Diplogasteridae > Allodiplogaster > Allodiplogaster sudhausi. The sequence continues at coordinate 12,033,602 of CALZFC010000006.1, read as the reverse complement.
GGGGACCGTCGGACCACTTTTTTCCCTGAGTCTGGGTAATAGAGACATTGTGTAAATGTAGAGCAGTTGTTTGTGTTGTTATGATTATTGCTATTGTTTACACCTCTGCTTTCAGGAAGACGGTTGAGCAGTTGAGGACTCTCGGAGGAGAAGAGAAGCTCGAGCAGATCAGCAGGCTAAGAGAGGAGGAAGTTGTCCACTTCCTACGACAACTCAGCGGTGTTGGGCCCAAGGTGAGAAAGTTGATTAAGAGTGAGAGTGAAGTAGAGTTAGAGATGATTTGAGGAATGGAATAGTCGAATGAGTGGATGAAGCTCGCTGTGAAAAGATTGAACTTGGAGATAACGAAAGATAGAAGAAGTGCTTGAGGTGGCGGACTGCATCCGCCTGATGTCCCTCGGCCACTCCCACGTCGTGCCTCTCGACACTCACATGTGGAATGTCACCAAACGACGCTTCTTGACCGATCTACCGGAGAAGTCGCAGCCGGCCCGTCATCCCTCCATTGGTCCGTTTTTCTTTTCGTTTATATATACCTTACTTATTCAATATGTTATACCTATGCGAAGTGTGCATTATTTGTGTTGAATTAAGCATTTCTTGCATATCTTTCATCATGCCAAACATTTTTGTGGTGTAGAGTCCATCTTGTTGTAACATGTTGTTTATTGAGGTGTGGGTGAAGAAGAACGCGTAATTATGTTACATGCGTTAGTCGTAGTGAAAATATAGCAAAAATATATTTTGTTGGTTAGTAAGAAGGTTTTCTTTGCATTCTTCAAGTTTATTATTTTCTGCTATTGAGTCATGAATCCGCCTTTCTCCTAAGAGTCTTCTCTTCTTCTCTGGTCCCCATATGTTCTCCCTCTCCTTACACTCTCTAATCCCTTTCATTTCTCAGCTGCTTTCTACACGGAGGAGTTTGGCCGATTCGCCGGGTGGACCCAGGCGATTCTCTTCAATTCGCAGTTGGCAGAAAATACGAGAAGAGATAAGGAAAAGGAGAATCGAAGAAATGAAGAAGAAAGCGAAGAGAAGATTGCACATACCAAAGAGCATCAACTCTTGGAGAGAGTTAATAAAAAGAGGCCGAAAAAGACAACCACCAGGTGACTTCTCAGTTGTTCCTTTGGCATGATCAAGCGACCTCTGCCTCTCCCCTCCCTTTCCATCCAACTCTTCCCCCTCCTCTTCCCATGGGATGCTCATCTACTTACAATTAGTTGGTAACCACGATTCGTTTCTTCATGATTTAGCTCTGCCATGTTTACACCCATTTGCATTTTGAGGATCCTATTGCGTCGGCTTCTTCGCCTACCCGTTTGCCTACCAGACAATGAATAAAACTGTCTGGACTCTTAAAGCGTCGCTTATATGGCCCACGTATTCTTATTCCACGGTGCTTTATGTTTCCACACAGTTGTCTTTTTGGATTTCTTGCCTCTGTTTCTTCGTCTACCAAGCGATGAATATAATTTTATTCATTGTCTGGGCACCGTTTATAATGCCCGATTTATTCGTACCTTACGGCTCTGTCATGTTTGCACCCAATTGTCTTCTCCTATGTCTTTCCTTCTCAGAATGTGAAATGGGAGAAAACCTTTCACTTCTCGCTTATTTCTATCTGTTCCAGATAGAATAGCTATTAGTTTATCTCGTGTCATACTTGCTATCTCGGAGCTAGAAATTCACACCTCTTGAGTGAAATGATGTAGAATTCGAGGTGCCAAGGAGCGTGGCTCAAGTTACACAGTTGTATCATGCATCATTCTACCATATTACATCCCTATTCACGCCCTCTTCTCTCTCTCTCTCTCTCTCTCTCTCTCTCTCTCTCTCTTTCTCTCTCTCTCTTTCTCTCTCTCTCTCTCTCTCTTTCTCTCTCTCACACACTCTCTCTCTCTCGTGTGTTTTTAGTTCATCTCTATCCGACATTCACCTGTGCAACTCTATCTTCTAATGTGATTGCAACATATCAGTTCGTTTCGCTCCCCCTTCATCACTTGTTACCTTTCCACCGCTCACTCTTCCCTCTGTTTAGCCAAATTCCATCCTTTTCTCATTTTCTTGTCTTTCTAACCTCGTTGTCTCTGGCTAATCTTCTGCTTAACAGATCGCCTTTCCTTGTGTCCTCCTGATTTACTTTTCGCCCTGTTCTTGCTCCGATCGAAATACTTTTTTGCTGCTCTCTTAAGCGTGATTATATTTGTTCATATATGTCCAATCTCTTCAATATGTTTCTTTTTCGATTGTAGGCTATGAAAAGAATAAATGTATCATTTCAGTTGATCTCTTGCGAGTGTAGTTGATTACAGAGATACTAAAATGCTGAAATTCTTGATTGGACTTGCTGTCCTCCACGTCGCATATGGAGCTGTCGCCGTGTATCCCATCAAGGTTCCAGTGAAGACATTGGGTAAATGAGATGGATGGTGACTGAGAAGTGAGTGTCTAGGCGTGTGAGAAGCTGACACTGAATCTGGGGACTGGAATCTCGACTTGGATTCGAGTGGGAGAGGACGGTGTCAAGCAGTTCACCAAGCACTGCGGCCCCACTGAGAAACACGTTCGCTGCGGTGGATGGGTCGACGTGGTCAATAAATATATTATTTTATTTCTTGCTACTTCTTTCAGCGATATTTTTTGGAGAGGCAGAAGTTGTTTTCCAAGAGTAGCGCAGGAAGGTTGAGGTAGAAACGAGATGATTCTTTGTAACAAACAAAAATTGAATCTTTTAGAGGTAGAGCTGTGAAGTGCGGAACAATTCTGATGCATTCTTGCCAGGAAAGTTGTGTTTGTTTGCAGAACGGAAAGAAGCTTCCTGGATCTGTCTCAGTCTCTGAAGACGGGACGCTCACTATTGAAAAGGTTTATATGCGAATATCTAGGCTGTATTAAAGTAGAAGAATGTGTGAGAGAGAGAGGGAGAGAGAGAGAGAGAGAGAGAGCAAAAATGTAATTTACAGGTGACCGAAGCTGACTCCGGTGCGTATTCCTCTCCGGATGAGTTGGTCCGCACTGTGGACCATGGAAATGGCCGATTCTCTGCCGTCGCTCGTTCGCTCATCAATGTCCAGGCATGTTCCTGCTTATTTACTTCTATTTGTCTTCTTCTCCAGATACAGTTCCTCTGGAGAGAAAGGGAAAAGGAGACTTAAAGCGAGAGGGGGAGAGAGAAACAAATAGAGAGAGAGAGAAGATAAAGAGGTGGTACGAGCGTGTGAAGCGAGGAGGAAATAAGAGCAATATGGAATAAGTTATGTAGAAATACACAGGAATGAAAAGAGAGAGAGAGAGAGAGAGAGAGAGAGAGAGAGGCCCATGTTCACACATTAGGAATTCAATTGGAAATATTTTAATTTCAGGTTTCGAAGTCGTGAAGTGGCAGAATTTCAATTGAATGGACAGTGCTCGGGAAATATTATGCTTTTTTTTTGTAACATTCGCAATAAACGTATACATTTGTCAAACAAACAAGAAGTTAAAGATCATTCTGGGGGCAGAGTAAGTTAGATGCACGGCAACTGCTTACAAGTCAAAGATATTTAGAGAGCAAGAGTGAGGGAGGGAAGGAGCGGAGTGGGAGACAGAGAGAATATGAGAGAGCGAATGAGAGAGATAGTAAAGAATGAAGCATAGAATAATAGTAGGAGCTAAAGAGAAAGGAGAGAAACACGTGATAAGGGAGGTCGGTTAGAGAAGGGAAGGTGTAGCTCGTGCCATTGCACTCTTCCTTCTTTCTCTCGTCTTGGTTCTCCCTTTCCTCTCACTCTTTGTCTGTCTCTTCTCGCTTCCTCCCCTCTCAATCTCTCGGCGAGTCCAAATGTGAAATGCTCTCAATCTGTTCTTGAACCCTTCCACGGGATGCTACAGTTATCCCGCCTGCAAAGAAGTTATTAGAACTGTTGGCTTTGGCATAATGCAGTCCAGATTATTAATTTTATGACAGTGTAAGACTTGCTAGCTGCTCTCTTAGTCTCATTTTCTTTCTCACTTTCCCTTCTTATTCGCTCGCTCATTCTTGTGCAAGGTTTATTTATCATCCTCTCTCTCTCACTTTCTTTTTTTTCTCTCTCTCTCTGTGTCTCTCTTGCTCCCTCTCTCTTTCCAATTTCCTGTTCTCTAATTACTCTCTCGCAATTTTTACTATGCCGTTTATTAACATGTGCGTGCATAAATCAGTATGCGCTTGTGTGAAAATTTCTCGCGTTTTTATAGTTGACATTGGGGATCTTTTATAGTTGAAGATTGGATTTTGTGGAGAGATAAGAACAAAGCAGTTCCAGACCAGCTCCCGTCTTCCTTCCTCATGCCACCCGTTCTTCACTCGAAGCACACTCCTGACATCGAGGCTGGCCTTCATTTCCATTATTCTCTTTCTTTATCTTCCCATTTTGCCTCTCTCTAAATTATCCGTGAAATATGCACAAGTGATAGATAGAACGTGTGTAGTAAGGTAAGAAAGCATCATTAATAAAAGTCATTTGCATGCACAGCATTATTACAGGAGGAAAGGAAGACATGATTTCCTGTCTACTCTTATCGTTTTTATCAAAAGTGTGGGTTGGTCAGGGAGAAGGCGAGAAGAAGATACAGAGAGAGAGAGAAGGAGTTTCTGTTTGGCATGCTCACTAAGCAAATGATAAGGGAGATAAGAGAAAGATCAACTCATTCGTCTGCTTTCTTAGCGTCTAGAAATTGATGCAAAACTGGCATGTGGAAAAAGTAGAGCAAAAATAAATGGATTAGTGGCGAAAGAACGAAATTGCAGAGTTTGCTGGAGTTGAATCCACGAGTTCCCACTCATGCAAATGCAGTTCCGAGTGCAGTGACCAAGAAGGCCAAGCACAATTGGAAGAGAAATGCAGACAAGTCCTGCGGAGTCAGTCTCTTCAGTTCATCCTAACTAAATATGCTTTAATCTACAATATATTGGTCTAACTAAATGTGGAATATGAATGAGTTGAGTCTTGCGGACCGGAGTTGTCGCGTGATTTCCGAGACATCAAACACACAACTCTGTCGGAGAGAGCAGCCCTCCGGGAGGCTCTGAGATGCCTGAAATGCGCGGATGCTCCTTGCCAGGTCATTCCCTCTTCTCTGCTCAGCATTCCGTCGTTCATCATTGGTTCTATCCATCCATCATTGCAGAAAAGCTGTCCGACTCAACTTGATGTCAAGGCATTCATCACTTCCATTTCAAACAAGTACATTTCTGAGATTTACAGAGAAAGTGAATTGTTGTGGAATATAGATACCATTTCTGCAGATTCAAATAGAGTGGAACCTAATAAGAGGAAGAGAAGATTGCTTCAGAAACTACTACGGAGCGGCGCGGCAGATTCTTTCTGACAACCCACTCGGCCTGACGTGTGGAATGATCTGTCCCACCTCAGATCTCTGTGTTGGCTCATGCAATCTACAGGCCAGCGAAGAGGGGGCCATCAACATTGGAGGACTACAGCAATATGCTTGCGAGGTTAGAGAGAGAAAAGAGTGAGAGAAGAACGAAAATGAAAGAGAAAGAGAGAGAGAGAGAGAGAGAGAGAGAGAGGGAGAGAAGAGAAAAAAAGAGTGAGGAGGGCAGAGTAGTGAAAGGGGAAACAGTCCAGTCAGATTAGCATTCAAACTTCGGTAGACCAATAATTTTCTTCTTCAGGTGTTCAAGAAGATGAACGTGAAGCAGATCGTCTCGGCTGAAGTCAGTCGCTTTTTCTTGCTGTGCAATGAATTTAGAATAAATAAATAAATATGCAAAAAAAACAAATACTCCAATGAGCTTTCCCTTTACCGCTTATCTCGCGTGCCCCCTTTCTCCTGTAGATTCTGGAGTCTCGCACAGTCGTGCATTCTTCCCCAGTGGCTCTGCTTGGCTGTGGCCCCGCCTCCATCTCCTGCGCCTCTTTCCTCGCTCGTCTCGGCTACTCCGATGTGACCATCTATGAGAAACAAGACTTCATCGGAGGCCTCAGGCTAGACTTCCCATCTCCATCTCTCATCTTCTCAATTCTCCTTTCAGCTCCTCTGAGATCCCCCAATTCCGTCTTCCCTACTCTGCAGTTGACTTCGAGATTCAGCTTGCCAAGGATATCGGCGTCAAGGTTTTCTGTTCTGTCATTGTTTTCCGCTTCCAGTACTCCACCTTTATCGATATTCACGCTTTCTCTCTTTCTCCTTCTCTTTGTTTTTCGCTCTCTCTCTCTCTCTCTCTCTCTCTCTCTCTCTCGCTATTTACAGATCGTAACTGGCCGTTCTCTGCATTCTTCCGACCTGACCCTGACGGGGCTGAAGGAATCGGGAGCAAAGGCAGTGTTTGTGGGCATCGGAATGCCAGAGCCGAAGAGAGAGAAGATCTTCGAGGGACTCGGCCAGGAGCAGGGCTTCTTCACTTCCAAGGACTATCTTCCTTTGGTGGCAAAAGCCAGCAAACCAGGTTGGGCTAGTTAAATGGCATCGAATATGTATGCACTACACAATACATCATGCAGAGAGTTAAACGTATGAAATACTGTACAGGAATGTGCGGGTGCAAGTCGACTCCCCTTCCTTCGATGAAGGGAAGAGTCATCGTGCTCGGGGCGGGCGACACGGCCTTCGACTGTGCCACTTCCGCTCTCCGCTGCGGTGCTTCCCGGGTTACGGTAGTCTTCCGTAAGGGATTCACTTCCATCCGAGCAGTACCTGAAGAGGTTCGCTTTTCTTTCCTTTTCCAGCTTGTTTCGCATATAGAAATGAGAGGAATGACTAAACAAAGGATGTTCCCTGCAGATGGAAGCTGCGAGAGAAGAAAAGTGCGAGTTCATGCCATTTCTGTCGCCGAAGAAGATTAACGTCAAAGATGGACGAATCGTCTCCATGGAGTTCCAGAAGACAGTACAAGATCTCGAGGGCAACTGGTTAGAGAGAAATCAGTCAATTTAAAAAGAGAGAAAGAGAATGAGAGAGAGAGAGGGAGGGAGAGAACGATAGAAAGGGGGAGAGAGCAAGTGGAGAAAACGAGTGAGGCAGGAGAAAAGAATGTATGTATGTACATACGCATAAGCGCATTATATCTACATACAAATCTACATATAAAAAAAATAATCGTGTAGGTACGAGGACGAAGAGCAGAGCCTGACACTGAAGGCAGATTGGGTCATCTCGGCTTTCGGATCTACTCTCATCGATAAAGAAGGTGAGAGAGAGAGAGAGAGAGATAGAGAGAGAGAGTTAGAGATAGAGAGCGATAGCGAGAGAAATTTAGAGATTGTGAGAGAGAGAGCCTCGAGAGCAACTCCCTCGTTGCAGTGAAAGCTGCCCTTTCTCCGCTGAGGATGAACCGATGGGGAGTGCCGGAAGTGGACTCCAAGACGCAGGGAACGAGTGAGGAATGGGTCTTCGCCGGAGGAGACGTCGCCGGCGTGGCTGAGACTACTGTGGAGAGTGTCAACGATGGAAAGGTTAGAGGAAAGAGGAGAGAGCAGAGAGAGAGAGATCATAGGAAGCGAAGAGAGCATAGTAGGAGTGGAGGGCGAGAGGGAATGTAAGAGGAGATTCCAGCTGGCAGCATGGAGTATTCATCGCTACTTGCACAAACTGGCTGGTGAGGAGGTGAATGAGAAGCCAGAGCTGCCGCTCTTCCACACCGAGATTGATCAGGCCTCTTTTTCACTTCAGTTGTGGAAGTTGCGAAGCCTAAAATGAGTTTCTGATTAAATGAAAGTGTAGTTAATCATGAAAAGGTGTAGGTTGACATCTCCGTGGATATGTGCGGCCTCCACTTCGAGAACCCGTTCGGGCTGGCGTCCGCCCCGCCCACCACCACGGGCGCCATGTGTCGCCGCGCCTTCCAGCAGGGATGGGGATTCGTGCTCACCAAGACTTTCGGACTCGACAAGGCAAGCACAGCCAGAGTGACTTCATTCTCAGTTCCACTTCTTTTCAGGATCTCGTCACGAATGTCAGCCCGCGCATCGTGAAGGGCTCCACGAGCGGGCCGGTCTACGGGCCCAACCAGGTTCCTCTTCCATTCACTCTCACTGTCTCTGCCCAACCAGGTTCCTCTTCCATTCACTCTCACTGTCTCTGCCCAACCAGGTTCCTCTTCCATTCACTCTCACTGTCTCTGGGCAACCAGGTTCCTCTTCCATTCACTCTCACTGTCTCTGCCCAACCAGGTTCCTCTTCCATTCACTCTCACTGTCTCTGCCCAACCAGGTTCCTCTTCCATTCACTCTCACTGTCTCTGCCCAACCAGGTTCCTCTTCCATTCACTCTCACTGTCTCTGCCCAACCAGGTTCCTCCCTCTGTCTCCATATCATTCTTTGTTTCTTTCTTTATCCAAGGCATTCTTTTAATGTAAGAACCTTAGGAGTCGTTGATCGAGAAGATTCGCGAGATTCTGACATTTAAGATGAAAATAAAAGAGTGTTTTTTTTCCTTTCAAAAGAGCAGATCTTATTCCGTTTGAAGAGTTCGTTCCTGAACATCGAATTGATCAGCGAGAAGTCAGCCGCCTATTGGCTGGAGTGCATTCGCGAGTTGAAAAGGGACTTCCCCACCAAAGTCATCATTGCTTCGATCATGTGTGTCTTCGATAAGGTTTGAGTTGGCTCTCCTCTC